>CAOJBJ011083338.1:0-12493 GCA_948291685.1 Euphorbia celastroides | reverse complement strand
AATTCTGCCCGTTACTCACAACGATAATTTTTCATTGGAGGCTTCTCTTTCTTGGAGACCGTAATTGCTGCAAATTCTGAAATCTTGAGGCTTTGACCTTGAGTTGTTGGATTTTGATTGGAGTTGCATTTTTCAAGGTTACTCTATGCCGGAATTAGGTACTGCACGTTTCCTGGGTGTCAGGTACGCCATTCCATGTTTTGCTTCGCGCCTCCCACTTTTTCAGAATGCATTAAATGCGCGCTTGTCTTTTCCTCAGACCGCATTAAATGCGATGTACTTCTTGTCGGAAGTGGACAGCTGGACATAAGACAAACTAACTTTTTGTGTCAGCGGCATTTCTTCTCAGTGAGCTTTTCCAAAATGCTTCATTGCGTGACTTCTTTCGCTGAGAGTTCCTTTAAGCCAGAGCAAAACGACCTTCAGCGAAGCTTTAGGCATCAGCGAGACTGGTCCAACAACAAGTAATTATTTACTTTTTACATAATTGTCATTTCTTTTAGGGATAACTTTAAAAAATATCTCTTGAGGTCGTTTTGCTTCACTTTTAAAAACACTCCTGAAATTTACTTTTTATCAAAAACATCCCTGAAGTTTGTAACCATTATAAAAAAAAATATACGTTTTCATCCAAGGAGCGTCAAAATGCTGATGTTGCAAGGGATAGAATGGCTGAATATTATTTTTAATCTAAAAACTCATGTATCCTAATAATCTAACCCGAATAACCAATAACACCAAACCCTAACCCACATGAAACCTAATCCCACCCTTTCCCCAGCTGCCGGCGAACACCATCCACCAGAAAATGCCGACGAACACCATGCTCTTTCCCCCTGCTCTCATCCTCCTCTTTCCCCTTTCTCTCTTTCACTAGAAAACGCCAACCAAATACCCAGCCCTCCATCTATCTAACGCCAGCCAAATACCCAGCCCTCCATCTATCTCACTCTTTTCTCTTTATCCTTGATTCTCGCGGGAAAGCACAGGGTGCCGACGAGAGCGACGATGGAATCGGAGCAGATCAAGTTATTTTCGGGCAAAATTAGAGCAAATCGAGAAAGAGTTACAAAATAGTTCAAATTAAAATAGAGTAGGGAGAAAATTATGAAACTTGTCAATTTCAAAGCCCCGTCGCCATTAAACGTCAAATTTTGTCAACAAAAGGGAGAGGAAAAGGAGAGAGAGGGCGACCGTAGTGGGGTTGGGAAATCAGAGCAGATCTAGTGAAATTGGTGATAGGGGTTGGGTTTACCGGCGTGTTCGGCCAAAATTAGTGCGGAATCAGCGGTGGCTTTGCTGGCAGTTATGTTTTCCAACATTGTTTACTTTTTCCGACGATTGAAAATAACGGTGGTAGTGGCAGTTAGAGACTGTGTTGGGGTTTGCAGGTGGGTCAGGGTATAGGGTTAGGGTAAATGTGTATTTGAGTTTTTAGGGTTAGGGTAAATGGATAATTGGATGTGTTTGGCCATTTTTACCCCTCTACAACGTCACCATTTAACAGTTAATAAATGAAAAAGTATATTTTTTTATAACGGTTACAAACCTCAAGGGTGCTTGTGATTAAAAAATAACCCATGAACGTTTTTCAGAATGAGCGAAACCTCAAAAGAGATTTTTGAAGTATCCCTTCTTTTTATTGATATCCCTTAACAACTCTCTATCTAACATTTTGCTATTCTAATTTATTTGAATTAAAAACTTAAAGTCGTTATATTTCACAGACCTTTTATATTTTACATGATTTGTATTTTATTCATTTTATTTATGGGATAACTTCAAAAACTACCCTTGAGGTTTAACTCGTTCTCAAACAAACACCCAAAATTTCTCAAAAACACTCCTGAGATTTCGTACCATTATCTAAACAAGGAAAATCCGTGATTTAAAAAAGCTGGCGTTGTAAGGGGTAGTTTTGTCCAAACAATAAAATTTTAACCCAAATAACTCATTTACCCATAAACCTTAACCCAATAACTCAAATATCCACCAAAACCCTAATTTCATATCCAACCCTAACCCTAACCCAATGTCACTATTGCTGGAAAATCACGATTCCGACGACCGCACCAAAATCGACCTCCTCTCTCTCTTTCCTCCCCTATCCAGTTGGCCTCCTCTCCCCTCTTCCTGTCGAATCGCCTCTCTCTGCTGTCGATTGAACCCCTCCTCCGCTGATTTACTAGCCAAAAATTCAAGACCCACCAGATCCCATCTCCACCGAAGAAACATCGGAAATGGAACCCTTCTTCTCCGGCGAAACTAAACGGCACAAATCTAGGAAATCAAAAAGGCTGGAGAGACTGAACGATGTCTGGGAAATCAAGACGACGACGAGGTTAAATGGCATAGATTTGGGATGCGAAATCTTAGCCGTAAAAAACGCTACTCCTCTTCTCCGGTGAAGGATTTCTAGTAGGGGAGCTCGACGGTAACGGAAAGAAGGACTAAGAATGGAGACAGCCAACAAGAATCGACTGAGAACGGGGACCGCCAAAATCGCTTTAAGAAGAGAGTGAAGAGAAAGGGACTGAGGGTTTCAGTTGCTGGAATTCGTTTCGGCGAGGGTGAGAGTTTGGTTAGGGTTTTGGTGATTTAGGGTTAGAGTTGGGTAATTGGGTTAGGGTAGTGGGTAAATGGATTTTTAGGCTTAAAAAATTCAATTGAACAAAATTACCCCTTGTCACATCAGCACTTAACACCTCTTGGATGGAAAATCCATTTTTGGATAACGGTGCAAAACATCAGTGGTGTTTTTAAGAAATTTTGAACCTCAAAGGTGTTTTTGAGAATGAGTTAAACTTCAAAGGTAATTTTTGAAATTATCCCTTTATTTTTTTATCTTTAAAACAAAATTCATATTAATAAATTTTTTACACAAAAAAATTTGAAAATTTTTGTAAACTCATCTTTTAAAAAATTCCAAAACCTACCTTCTATAACTTTTATGTGCTTAAACCATTCTATAACTTTGTATAACCTTATATAACATTTTATACCTCGTTTTTTTTGTACTTGAATGTTCTATAACTTTATATAACGTTTAGTTCATATATTTAAACAATCTATATATAACCTTGCAAAATTCCAATAAACTCTTATAGCCGCATGTTTGCATACGCAGATCTTCTAAAACATCATTTTATGTATTTAAAAGTTATATAATTTGTTGCTTATGTATTAAAACCAATATATAACATCGTATAAACTCTTATAAGCTCTTATAACCTCATATTTACGTACTTAAACCTCATATAATATCATGTGTGTGCAATTAACTGTTTTGTAGCTTCAATAATTTGTGGTTGTGTATTTAAACGTGTTGTCCTCACTTGCAATAAATTAGAGTCAGAACGGTGAATGACTTAGCATAGTATTCATAGAGGCAATTAGAGTAATTTTAAAAATATAATAAGATAATTTTATGACTGTTAACTAGTTTCGGAATATTTTGTAAATAATATATAATGAATATGTAAAGCATATATGTCAAGAGTATGTTAAGCTTAAGTAAAAGTTAGCGTATACATTGTAATTAGTTTACTTTTTGGATGTTTGGTATTACTAGTTATTTTATATCAATTGTTAAATTCGATATGATTACTTTAAGTTATTTTTTTTAAAAAATTATAAACTTTAACGTGACCAAACAAAATTGCATAGAACAGTACTTGTAAGCGACATAACCATAAACAAAGACGGCACATTTAACATTACGAATTTAAGAGTTAATGGACTGAATCAAAATTTAAAGGATAGTTAGGCGAAATGAAAACTTTGCCTACTCAAGTAAGTGGCCCATCCAAAAATTGCATAATTTTGTAGCTTTCCCGCCATGTTAGTTCTCAACCTTGTAGCTCTATCCCTTTCTCCATCCCCATACAAACCCCCAAACCCAATACCCATCCCGAAAGCTCGAAGCTTTAACCGTCAATTTCGCAACTTCAACTGCAAATCCGAGATTCAAAGTGAAAGGGGCATTCAATTCGAGACTGGAGGGAGCTTTTTCCGCTATGAAAGTGCCACAGGCCGGGACTTGGGAGTCCTGGCTGGAGCTCTCTATAAGCAATCCAACGGCAAATTACGAGTTATGGATGCAATGTGTGGATGTGGAATTCGTTCTCTGCGTTACCTAATGGAAGCAAAAGCCGATTTTGTGCTGGCAAATGACGCAAATGACCAGTACAGAGGGATAATTGTGGGGAATTTGAAGAAAGTGGAGAGGGGTTTTGGGGATGACAAAAGATGGGCCGTCACACATTTTGATGCCAACAGGGTTTTGACAGAATGTTATTTGCAGAGAGATTTTTTCGATTTGATCGATATCGACTCTTTTGGTAGTGATTCCATGTTTCTGAGGTCTGCAATGGATGCATTGAAACTAGGTGGATTGCTTTATCTCACTTGTACTAATGGGTATTCATCTGGCGGGCACCGGCCTCATTGGTGAGGGTTCTTATGTACCCTTCCATTAATGAGCATCAACTGTTTGTTAAAATGCCTAAATGAGTGTTCCTTCTCTATGAAACTTGATTTTCAATTCTAGGTTTTGGTAAACATTTCAAATTTTGTTTCAATTAGATGAGTTTGCAGTATAGTGATGGATTTGTGTTGGTATTGTTTAGTTCCTTAGCTGCTTATGGAGCATACATACGCCCCATGCCTTGTGCCAATGAGGTTGGTTTGCGAATGCTTATTGGAGGGGCAGTAAGGGAGGCATCGTTATCGGGTTATAATGTGACTCCTCTCTTTTCATATTACTCCTACCATGACCCGGTTTTTCGAGTTATGCTTCGGGTTAATAGAGGGAAGGATCATGAGCCCAGGTACTTCCTATCATGAAGTTTCAAGCTTTCGATCTCGGTTATTGAGAGCCAGTTTGGGATTCTTTTCTCATATTGTTTTTCCCATTAGGACCATGTTGAAGTTTTCTCTATAAGCAATAGACTATTGTTTTGAGAAATCAGTTTTAGCAGAACCAACTTTTAAATACAAACAGTTCTGGCAGCAATCCCAAACAGACTCTGAGTCTTCATGTATTCACTTGGTAATTACGGTTCATGATAGGCACTACGGGTTCATCAGCTACTGCACGCATTGTGGAAACACTCGGTCATTTTCGTGGGCAGAGCTGGGCCAAATTAATTGCCCTTGCAGAAGTGATGAGGTATCTATGTTCTCTTTTTGTGGGCTTAGTTTTGAATCGAATAGTTGAAAACGGTTTATTGTCTGGTATGGTTTTTCAGGATTGCAAAGGGTGCGCTGTTTCGGGGCCTCTATGGACATGACCTCTTCACGAAGGTACATTCATCACCGAAATGTTGGAATTGGCTGAGCAATGGGATTGGATAGATGATGATGTGGGAGCTGATCTGGATAAACTGTTAAGGCGAATGCTGGATGAAAGTGACCCCATATTACCATTTGGGTACATCAAAATGGACGAGGTCAGCTTGTAAAATTCCTTTTTCAGGTGATTTTGATTGCTTATGTCAACACGTGTGGGCTGTTTTGATACTCGGAGATGGTTTCAGATGGCAAGTCGAGGGAAAATCAACTCGCCCTCATTGAAAAACATGATGTCTGCCCTCCTAAAGGTATTCTTACGCTTGAGAAAGCATGTTTTGACTCTTCATTCTATCTTTTAGGATACTCGAAATCTGCCTCCATTTACTAGCAAATGAATTGTTGTCAAAAGGACCAATTGTTTCATAAATTTGGGTTGTAGGAGGGCTACGTTGCGACACGGTCACTCATTGCAAACAATGCAGTAAAGACAAATTGTCCGATGGCTGAATGCATCAACATTGCCAAGAAACTACAAAGTCGATGACGATACGGGGCTGCCTTTCTTTTAAGTTTTCTTGGCAAGGATGTTTTGAATTTTTCGATATTCATCTTTTGAGCTCGTTGGATTATCAAATATGCAGGATTTTACGTCATGACCTCTAAAAGTCGCTTGTAAACAACCAGTTAAGCAGTTTTGTGTCGCGCGTTAGTCAAGACTCGAGCAATGTATTATTAATTTATTACCCTATTCTTCCTTTCTAATCTTTTGAACTTCTTATTGTCTTCGTTTTTTTATGTTTATTTCTTTGTTTTGTTTTTGCATCTGTAAAGTGATAATGATATATTCATAAAATGGGAAGTAAAAAGAAAGAAATTAAACTAAAATACAGTAAACAGATCAATAATTTCAAACGCTTATAAACAGAGAAAAAGAAACATAAGGGGAAAAAGCTAGTGTAAATCAAGTTTGTTATTTGCTCATCAATCTTAGAAATCTAGAAAGAACGATACATTAAGGACTAGATGGCCATGTGTTTACAAATCCACCAGATGCAAAATCTTGAGATGAATTATGTAATGCACAAAAGATGTGACTAGAGAAACTTTTAGTGCATGCTCTGCGAAACATTTGAACAAATAAAAAAAGGAGCTTAATGATTTACAAACTATTAAAAATGCCGAAGCTTTCAATGCAATTCACCGTGTTGTATGATCCCTATACTAGAGCAAATACAAGACTAACACAATGTAAACACATTAAAAAACTTAAATATCTTCATTCGGGCATTAACTATATTGCAAGAGGACACAATGTAAATTGAACAATCCAAAATTCCGAGTACACAAATCAAATGAGTCATTCTCCTTAAGCCAAAAACTTCAAATATCTTTAAAACCTAAATGCATGACATCAAAAAAGACCCTCCATTGAATTATTTAGGCCCGAGCAGCCACCACACCTGCAGGACGAGGGGCTTGACCGGGCTGACCAGGTTGCCCAGGCTTTGGCAGGTCATCCTGCAACATCACATAGAAATCCAATTACTAAGAATATCACACATAACACAAACAAAGGCAAGAACACAATGGCACATTTCAATGCTAAAAAGTGATACGAAATCCATGAATAGGTCAGAACAATCACAAAAATTGATTATATACAGAAAAGAAGACCTACAAAACTAGACAAATACAAAGGAAAGCAGTTATAAACCAATGTAAAAAAACCAGAAACTTCAAATTCTATGCTAAACTAAATATTCCTAGTATCGAAAATTGCAATGCAAGATGAAACATGCGCAAAATTCTCTTAGATTTTATTTAGAAAATAAATATCTTTTTCTGAAAAAAAAAAACCAATAAATAAGCAACAAGAAGCAAACACATAGACAGTAAGAAATACATGCAACCAAGACAAGTAACAGATATAATACCCTGCGCCTGAGGAAACGCTGTGGTGGCTCACGGTTCCTACGGTCTTTACGGGAGCGAACCCTCACCACTCTGGAGTGGATGGCACATGAGACACAGTATTGCATCTTCACATACAGCTTAGGAAGAACATATCCTGGAGCATTATAAAACCCAATCAGCACATATAATCAGATATGAATAAGTTGAAATAACTAATATTAAATTCAAGCTCAAAACAAAAAAGAGTAATGATTGGATCAAATAATAATACTAACGGGCTTAAATACGGTCATGTTCTTTCACTCAAATGCCTTCTGGTGTCTACCTTATTGAAATTACCTAGTTGGTGACTGATGTATTCAGTTTTCATCTATATAGTATAAGACATTCGACATCAATACAGCTACTTGAGAGACCATTAAGGATGAATTATTAAAACCACCCTCCAAACAATGATATTGATATTTCACATTCTTCGTACCCCTAGATAGATGCTAATGGAATTAAATGGAACAAGTACCAAAATGGTATTTGAGTCAATATTAAAGGTGCGGATTGCGTTGAATTACAATTCTTATCTAACAAAAGATATGATACTTATAATTTTCACAGTTAACAAAATAAAATGGAGAAAGGATTAGTTTTTAAACTATAGTAAGAAAACAAAAGGAATTCTTTGAATTTTGAAATATGAATGAAAGCAAACATTGTGGAAATGAGAAATACTGATGGAAGAATAGAAGGTAAAACATAGGAGCAAAGCACACAGTCAAGTAATTGTATTACCATTGGTTCAAAACTAGGACTATAACATATCGATCACATAGTTGAAATCAATTAGCATACATGAGCTGAAAATCATACCATCATAGACGCAGGAGTCCTGAACGTCCCTAACAGCAGCCTGCTCAACGATATTCCTGACAAGAAACCTCTTGATTGCCTTATCCTGCAAATGGAAAGGGGAAAATGGCATGAGAAACTCGATAACAACAAGTGAACAAGACAAGAGTATACCTTGGGGCAGCATTTCCCGCAGTTGGAGCAGCGTATGAACTTGACGTGACCGCGGCCGTGCTTGTTGCGGCCACCGTTCCTTCTCTTGAAAGTCTGTCCAAATCAAAAATCAACCACACAGTCGAGAACCAAGGATGAGCCGACTGCAGAGGCGGAGGGAGCTTACCATGACTGCCGGCGGGGGGAGGACGGGGGAGATCTGCGAGGCTGTTGTTGCTGCTGCTTTGCTAGGGTTTACTAGATGGCCAGCCTTTGAAGAATTTATAGCGCCTGTCGAGCCCTTTCACCATGTTATCACCTTCGGCCTTCTTCTATAGTTTCCGGCCCATTTTTAAATACTCCTTCTATACCTAATTCATGTTTTATTTTGGAAAATTGTTGCTTTTAGGCGATTTTAAAAAATTCGATTATAAAGAAACCTTCCAAAAACATATTATTATATTTTTCTAACTCACGTCTTAAAACTTTATATTTAGTGGCAAACTGTTGTAGTAAATGTATTGCTCTATATAACATCTCTAAACTGTTATAGAAATTTGAATTTTATAGATGTTAGTTATGGAACCGTTTCATCTAAAAGTTTAATTTGAAAGGTAAAGCTTGATCTTAATACTTATACTATTTCCAACACTCTCCTACGAAAGAATTTTCTTTGGCCTTGAAGTAGGCATAACACATGTTCATTGCACCATGCATTGAAATTCAATCTAAAAAATGAGTTGTTAGGATTTGATTCCTCGACCTTTAAGTCAAAGAGGCTTTGATTGTATATCATAGAATCATTTTATCCAAAAGCTTAATTTGATTAGTAAGGTCAAATCTTACTATTTATATAAGTTTTTATAGATGTTCTACTAAGTTTCTCTTGAATTAATGAAACTTAAATGAGTAATTCCTTGCTCTTGCTAGTATAAAGATTGAAGCGAGTCAAGCAAAGATTGAACTCGTAGAAAATCTACTAAAATATATGAACATAAATATTAAGCAACATATGTGGTCATCTGTCATCATATTGACAAAAGAAGCATCCAATGTGACTTCACCGGAAAAAATAATGATTGAACTACATAAATGTAAACCAAGCACCAAATGGTCAAACCACGAGAAAAAATCGCTATCAATCCCCATCAAATGGAGTTCATCCATAAATTTTCCAATTCATGAAATTTCATACCACCCTCTCCAACACCTCCTACGATCCCAAAAGCTGCTCCTAGAAATCCAATAATGGCATCCACCACAATTTGTCACCCAAACTCATTAATCTGAGCACATGTTATTTGTATAGGCTACAAAAAAACTCAAACCAGAAAGATAGGAAAGCAACAACAGGAAAAAATGCATCAACACTTCACCTTGCATAAAATTCCTAGCAAAAAGAGCCATGAAATTTGAATTTCTTGTGGTCCATATATTCAACAAAAAATTACGAGTAATAACAATAGAAAAACGGTGGAGCTTAATTTCGAGGTAGCTAACCAACGGTTTGATTATCGTAGGAGTGTATGAAACTTGCTTGAGCGAGGCGACAGATTTCGTCAAATCAATTCAATTTCGTCAAATCAATTCAATTCCGTTAAACAATGAAACGAGATTGACAATAGCTCCAAAAAAAATCGCAATCCAAACTCAAATTCAAGGCTAAGTTCCATTGTTTCAAATGAAAAAATGTCTTTAAGCTCCATTAAACGGAAAGAACCCATAATTTTGTCCAGGCTTGCAATTTTTCAAATTTAGTCAGTAAAAAATGCTCATTTCAATTCCATTTCAAGTCTGAATTCATTAATTAGCAGATAAAGCTGTAAACAAGCCCAACCAAACAACAAAATCTTTGACAAGAACAGAAAAGATGATCTAATTTCAAATTACTTCAGGATGGTATCTAATTCCTCATTGCACAGGAACATGAGCATAATTTAACCATACGGACAAAAGATATATGCCAGAATCAATATAAAACAAACACATAAGTAATTACAAATTTCTCAAAACATTGAGAAAAACTATTATACTTTAAGGAAAACAATACAAAAATAATATACTTATTTACAAAATTGTATACTAACTTTATACCAAAATTGAAATAGTGCTATACCTATATCAAAACAACAATTGAGATCCAATGTTACGGATAGGTAGAGACATAGATATAATGTAATTGAGATAAAATGTAATTGAAAATCATGAATATATGGAAGGTAACAAAAACTATGACTAAGAAAGAAAACAAATCAAGTAACTAAGATAAATTGTAATTGAGGTACAAGAACAAAGCACAAATCAGTAAAAATGTACTATCAACAAACGAAATTGAAAATCGAAGCAAAACAAAAGCATAGAAAATCAACGAAATCAAGCAATTAAATAAGAAAAACTAGACGAAATCGAAAACCGTAGGAATACCTAAACAAATTAGACTCAGAGAAGTGAAATCAACAGCAAAACTTCAATGATAAATGCAGTATAAAGCAAAAGGAACCAGAGCTGAAGGAAAAGGTCGGAGAATTCGAGCTTAGAGAAAATCAGTCTAATAAACACAATACAAGTTACAAATACCCTTAATTAATTCTACACCAACAATCGACAGCAAGATCTCCCTCCAAGTGCGTGGCGTTTCAAAAATCATGGGTTCTTTTCTAATCATTAGATTTTTCACAGGAATCAAGGTTCGACCCTTGATCATCCCCATCTAAACTAATAGATGTACCACTTTAATAAAAAGCCAATTGGTAAAGCCATGAGTTCTTGTTGCACCTTCTCCTTTGGAAAATTACATATGCTCACACATTATGGGGATGTCAGGTAGAAAGTAAACATACAATAACCTAGAGTTAATAGAATTCATGTGAAAATGTTGTTATTAAGTAATTAAGTTAGGTATAATAAACATGGGGAACCTAGACTTAGAAGTAAGGTAACTTACATGGTATGATTAAAATAATCCATTGAAAAATGCAAAATACCCGGCCAAACAAACTTATTACAAAAATAACAAAACAAGCTAAACTAACACCACCAAGCATCCAAAAGTGTAAAATAATTACATTGAGTACGTTGTTCACACAATTGTAACACATATGTCATACATTACACACACAAGAAAAAAATATTATTGTTTTCACTGTAACATGAAAATGTAATGCATATGCCACATAGTGAACTTACGTAACATTACATATGAGGTACATATACAATACATACCCCTTACATAAAATTCTCGATCTGATTTGCTAAGAAGAGCAACTTTACAAATCCATACGAATACAATACATATGTAATACATATGACACATATAAAATTCCGAACTGAACTTGATAACAAGAATAAGTTTACAAAATCCATTACATATACCATACATATGTGTTACATATACAATACATATCCATTACATTAAATTCTCGAACCGATTTAACAAGAAAAGCAACTTTATAAACTCTTTACATATACAATACATATGTAATACATATGTCACACAAAACTCTGAACTGATTACACTGATTTTGTATAACAATACTATTGGTCCCCTTGGGCAATATAACACGTGTCAGAAGGGGGGTGAATGACTTTTTAGCGTTAAAAACGTTTTAAATGCAGTCTTTAAAAATCCTTTTCGTTTTTACCCCTTCTAATCAGCGACGAAATATCTTCGTTGATACTGACACAGGCGCGCTGAGAATGTTAAGTCTCAGCGAGCTTTTTTAGTGATTGTTTTTAAATGCTTTTATGAATGCACACTGAAATGTCAACAAAGCTGAGTTTTCAGTGGGTTAGTAATATAAAAACAAAGTAAGCGAAATCAAAAGCGCGATATATCCTGGTTCGGCAGCCCGTGCCTACTCCAGTCCCCGGATACCCTCTCCGAGCTTTAATCCACTAGTGACTCCTTATCGGCGGAGAAGCCTTCTTACAGAGTTTTACAGATATTGAGTACCCTCCTCTATCTCCTATTCTCTAACCCAACTGTTGGATACCCTCTCCAACAGTCAACTCACTTTACAATGAAAGAAACTATTTTCTACTTCTCACAAAGAGTGAAAATAGATTACAACAGATATTAAATCTCACTGTTGCTAGCTATTCTATCGAATAGGAATTCTTTGAGACTTGAAAGTTTTTCGCAGATGTTCGTTCGTGCGTCTATTCGTTGTTTCGTCAACTTTTCTTTATCTTTGATTCTCCTATTTATAGCCGGAGAAATGTTACTGTTGTTTTCAGACCGTTTAGAATTTCTCTAACTAAAAGTTAGATATTTTCTTAACGTTACTCACAA
>CAOJBJ011083331.1:0-11137 GCA_948291685.1 Euphorbia celastroides | reverse complement strand
ATGTACAGGACTGATAATTCAAGGGCATCTACTTCTAGCTGTAGACTTTGTTTATCGCCATAGGGATTGTTTCTTCGACATTGTGTTGCTTTCAACTGTGAGTGACCTCTAGTGCCTAGTGTTTTTTTTGTAGCTTGAACTTTGAAGCACTTTTACCCTTTTGTACCCCCTTATTTTTACTGCCTAATCCGAGATACAATATCTTTCTTCGTAGGTGGCAACTGCTAGTCAATTCTTTATTTCTTACACAATTCGCACATTTGGTGCTCTCACTTTTGCTGCCATAATGACTACTAGACAGGTAAAGTACAATGTCCTGATACTTTGTGTATTTTTTGCCCTTATCAAATGTTTCCAAGTGCTGACAAATGGCGAAATGTTATTGGCAGTTGGTGAGTATTATGCTGTCTTGTGTATGGTTTTCCCATCCTATGAGCTGGGAACAATGGATTGGAGCAGTAAGTCCAATATTCCAATTGATATTAATATTATCATCATTATGTTTTGAAAAGTTGATTGTACCAAGTTTGTGACTATGATTGACCAGGCCATTGTCTTCGGTTCTCTGTACGGTAAAAATTTCTTGAAGTCTGAACCTCGAAAAAGTGCAGATGCACAAAATGCACAGAATGGAGATTCTGCTTCAGAGAAGTTGAATCCTCGACACCTTAAATTGCAGTCTAATTTTGCTGGGTGAATGGTGGCTGTTGTTTGTTGTAGAGGAGGAAACATTGATCGAAAGACCGAAAGGAGTGAATTAATTTTGGTTTAGACAATGTCATATTGATAATGCAATAGCTGTAGCATAGTTGCAATTTACTGAAGAAAGAAGATACATGAAATCCCATTTTTGCTTAGGGAGAAGAAATTTTAATATCCTCAATTCTCAGATTTTTTATTCTTTGTTTTTCATTTTCATAGTTGGAAGTTAAAGATAGATGTAGGATGGAAATTTATACAATTTTGTTTTGTAACCTTGTTTTCATTTTAGTGAAATATTAACTTTACTTTGAACTTTGGTTTTTTTGTATTTCATTGAGACTTGAAATAATTCCGGTCTCATCAACTACATATTCTAGGCCAAATGTATATGTAGGTCCTTCAAATTGGTAAAAAAAAGTTAGTTGTTACCAAATTTTAAGATTGGACACATAACTCCTCCAAATTGGCAAAAATGTATAACTTAGCTTCCCTGAGCAAGACTTGCTGACTCTTACTCCGAAGAGTGAGTTACACTTGCGTCTACGTGTCATTTTGTGGAAAAGTAAAATCAATCAGCATGTGACACTTGGCGGAGCACAAAAGTTTGCCCGAAATTTTTCGCCCACTGATTGCTGGAGTTGGTCAGACGGCAACTGAAAGTCACCGGTAATGGACATTGGTCGCTGGAAAATCGTAGGTTGGTCACTAAAATTTGGCCGGAGTTTGCCGAAAAATTCGTTGGAATTGACCGGCTAATGGTTGAGTTCGTTTTATGCATCAAAGTTTGAGGTGTTAACCGACTATTTTTGTCAACTTGAAGTGCATTTCACCTGTATTCTATCTCAAATTGTTTCCTTGGTTTATTTTTTTTTAAAAAAAAAACTCCCGGAGGAACGATGTGTTCCTCCAGCAGAAAAAAAAGGGAGCGTGAAAATTTTGGGGCGGAGTCCCGAACTGTTTCCCCGCTTACCTATAAAACACCCTTTCCTTTTTATATTAATCAAGAAGCACGCTCACAAAGAGTTCGAACAAAGCAAAGGCCGTGGTGCCAAAAACAAACCAGACACCACCGAGCAAATCAGTTTTTTCTTACAACGGAAAAGAAATCAACATAAATGAATATTAGAATAAAAGATATTTTCATAACTAGTGCTATCGAAAACGAATAGTGGAGTGCTATACTAAACGCGAAGAACAAATAACGGAAAAAATTTGTTTGTTTGATGTTTGCCTATATATTTTATGTTCAAAAAACAAAAACTACGAAAACTGGCTTTCTATAAAATTAAACCAAAGATGAACCGTACAATTTACATGTCTTACCGTTGCAATTTAAAGTTAATTTAAGGTTGCCGCTGAATCTGCTAGAAAAGTTATACAAGGTTAAATTTGAAAGTTGAACAAAAATTGAGATGAATTTGCAACTTTTTGCCTTTCTCTACAGAATAGTGGAAAATCTTAACTGCTTTACAGTAGAGAAGAACTTACAAACAGAGAAGAAACACTTCCACTTGATGTAGAGCAAGAAATATGGCTCCGTTGAAGTCTCTTGCGGCTGGGTTTCCCCTTCTAGACTCCAATTTCCAGTCTTTTTCTGCTTCTCGCGGCATTTTCTCTGGTTCGATTCCTTACTTTGCCCCTTAAACTCATCTATCACTTTACATGCTTCTTTGTTTTCTAAATCGTAATGTCTGTTTTCTTTTCTTAATAAGTTGAAGATTTCCTCATACACGACCTCAGCTCCTTGGTTGCATTCGCTGAAAAAGAGCCCAACTCAAACAAATTAAAAGAGGTGGTTTTATCACTTCTCTCCGTTGGAGCCCTTCGTAGTTATAAATTGTTCCTTTTAATTTTGTCCCTTTAATTAATTATTATGGTCTTCGCCTAATTTCTGCTTCGTGTTACCAGGGAATAAGCCAGGTGATTTCTGTCATTGACCGGTTGCATCAGCCGTGGATTAATGGTTTGCAGTTGTTGGAAGACGCTCAACAGAATAAGCGTGTTCTATCCACTCGGTTGGAGGGGTATTGTTAAGTCCCCATTGTTTGTTGCCTAATAGGCTAACTATAGCTTTTTATGATAGACGATTGTTCTTACATATTTTTTACATAGCAGGATTGATTTTCTTCTAGGTGGTGGAATTCGGCAGGGACATTTGACAGAATTAGTTGGCCTATCAGCATCTGGTAAAACACAAGTAAGAACTCTTTTCGACCAGCAGAAGTATTAGTGAGTGTTTGTGATACGTTTTTAGAATGTATAGCGTTCATGCCTGCTCTTTCATGACTAAATTTCAAAGATCGAATGTTTTTTTGGTTTTTAGGGAAGAAATTGATATTGTGAGATCTTTTACAAGGCTTCAATAGTGTATATGAGCATATAATCAAATTCTTCGTTGTGCTAAGGTTTGCCTACATGTCACCGCAAATGTTGCAAAACAAAAATTGGGAAGCGTTGTTTTTGTGGACACTGGCAACTCCTTTTCTCCTCAACGAATTGAACACTTTGTTGGTCAAATCTCTGGTTCTGCATTTAATCAGGTCAAACATGTTTGATTCTTATCATTTTTCTGACTGATTTTCTGGAGAGCCATTGTCATCATGCCAATGTTTCCATCTAATACTGTTCATTTTTTTGTGTTGCTGCTTTTTAAACATGAATTTCAGAGGGTATTGAGAAACATACTTTGCCATCCAGTGTACGACATATTTTCCATGTTTGAGGTGCTACATCAGCTAGATATAAGTTTGAGATCCCAGGTATCCATTGAAAGCAAAGCAGTCTTTTTCTGTACTTTTGATGGGCATTTTGCTTCCATGTTATACAATCCCGATTTTTCATTCAGGGAAACAAACCAGATTGTAAAGTTCAATTACTGGTTGTCGATTCCATCTCATCATTGATTTCCCCAATACTTGGTGGCAGTGGCTCACAAGGTATGCCAATCTTGTGCACACAATGTCATGTTCTTGATCAATCGTTGATAAAAATCAGTCTAGTTAGGAAGAAGTATTTAGCCATCTTACCCACAAGCCTAAACTTTGGAAGATTTTATGAGAGGAGAGGAATGAGAAGAGTAGAGGCGCAGTGAGATGACACAAGGCAAAAAATGCCAATCTTGTGTGTACAATGTAATGCTCTTTATCAATTGTTGATAAAAATCAGTCTAGTTAGGAAGAAGCATTTAGCCATCTAACCCACAAGCCTAAAATTTGGAAGATTTTATGAGAGGAGAGAAATGAGAATAGTGGAGGTTCAGTGAGCAGGCAGTTGGTTTGTGAAATAAGGTTGATGGAGTTTGATATAAGATTGTATCCTGGCATTTAATGCATTTACTTGCTCTTTTCTTACTATGAGCAGTGACCAGAGGAAGGTAGACTCAGATGCTGGTTGTCAAGGCAATGGTCTAACTTGCTTGGTTTCAGACTTGGACTAATAGAAATAAGGAATTAACGGGTAGGGGAGAAGGAGATAAGAAATGGGAGCAGAAATAGGAGGAGGGAATTTGGATATTTTTCATTCGTATCTCATACAAATGACTTGCTGATAGTATATGCAGTGATAATTGTACTAATTAAGGACAGCCGCTGCTAGTCTCCAAATTAGCTTAGCAAACTCTATTTTCCTAAAGCCTTAGGGAAAGCAAACAAACAATCCACCACAAAATAGATTTGCTAATAAGAAAATGCCAAAAGATTCTAACCGAAGTAACTACCATAACAAACAAAATTTACTACTTCTTGGCGAATCCCCTGCATATAGGTTCTTTAAAAAGTTCATTCTGATTTCCTATATGATTTCCATTTTCCGCTCCTAGGGGACGACTGGACAAGTAGTTAGTGATCCTTTCTTCTACAGACGCATTTAGGAAAACAACTTAAATGAAGAAACTTTTTGATGTCTCGGAACTTGGAAGTTTATTCAAAAGTATCGACATGTTTTCTCTTTACTTTGAGGGATCATCAATTTAACTAAATTCATACAATTGATTTTGGCTCCTTCACTATTAGAACCTAGTATGCTCATTTTGCATTTTTTTTTTTTTGTGAAAGTTGAGAACACTTTAAGAGAGCAGCAGTGGTACTTTTTGTTCAATCAGTAAGGGGATTGGTGTAGAACTTAATCAGATTATAAATTAAGATCTTTTCTTCCGAAGGAGAAATATAAAGGAAGCCAAACTTTGATGTAATATTATTGGCAGGCTGTATTTGTATTGCGACTCTTGTTATTGTTGCAAAATTGTAATTCACCGTTTCAGATAATATTTTCTGAACCATTTCTGAGTTCTGAATGATTTGGAATGATATGAGAACGTTTGTTAGTTGCAATCTGCTGTCCACTTGAAACAATTTGACATATTTCTTGAAAGTTGATAGGCGCAATTTCTTTTATCTTTGCATTCAATTTTATGAATTTGATATCATGGTTAATGATTCAGATCCACAAGCATTAGCATGGTCCCTGGACATTTAAAAATTGGTCCTAGGGCCAAGTCCAACCCTCATATACCATTTCTTTTTCAAGATTTCTTGGAGACTCTTAGCTTAATATGGCAAATTCACTGCTGCTGATCTTTTGTTTACATACATGCATGTTCTTAATAAGGAATCGAATTCTTCCCTGCATATTGCTTAAGAAGGAAAGTTTCTTTGTTTGATTTTTTTTATTGAAAGAACTAATAATATGGTGGCTGATGGTACAGGACATGCGTTGATGACATCTGCTGGCACCTTGCTTAAGAAGTTAGCTCATGAGCACAATATTGCAGTGCTGGTAAGTATTACTTGCTAGACAATTTGCAAATTATCATTTTCATGGATCTTGCAGCTGGTCAGTTAAATTGCTTTTTAATTCTTACCCGGCCTTTTTTGTGGAATGAGATACAGCGAAACCATTGAATTATCTTGTTTAGAAAACAAGCTCATGTTTTGGAGAATAGTGAACCATGTACGGATCAAATTGCTGATCATTCTCAGTGATTTTATCAAACATTTTTAACTTTTCAATTGCTTATAATCTCCCGAGTAAGAAAGTCTTAAGCATATGCATTATTCAGTCTTATTTCCGAGACCTCACTTTAAGCCAAAACATTTGTTGTTCAAACTCCTGACATATGAATCCTTGTCTTGATTTATAGTAACTTTGCAAATTATTTGTTGTTGAAGGTGACCAACCACATGGTGGGAGGAGAGGGAGGCACTCCAAAACCGGCTCTAGGTGAGACTTGGAAGAGCATCCCACACTCGAGGCTTCTGCTCTCCCGGGATCGTGGAAACAATATCTGCAACATTTCGGTTCTCAAACACCCTTCCATTGTAAGTTTTTTTCATCATCAATATGCTTACAAAATGGCTCATGAAGCAGAAAAACAAACAATATAATCCAAATTTCGCCTATCATGACATGGAATAAAAGGTTAGACTAATCCGAGTTTCATGGATTGAGTTGAGCCTGTTTATTTTTTCTGCGACTTAATTGACCAGTTCCATTTCGTGAGGCAATATATGTAGAATTGAAGCAATAACTGGAGAATGTGTCTATTCTTTTATATGATCTTCAATTGCAGGCCTCTGGTAAGGCTGCTAAATTTGTGGTGCATGACTGAATTACAAATTACAGAGGAAGCCGAGTTCAACAAAGATCTTGAAAAGGGATGAGATGGATTGGTTCACATATGAACAATGATAATATTTATTTTGCGTTATAATGATTTGGAACATGTAACTTGTTCATTACACACTCCTGTAGTACTAAAAAACCAAACAAGAAACATGAATCTGCTATCCTAAATTTGTGCCCCGTAAATGTCTTTCCATTCAGCTTTTGATAAGTGGCACACAAATAGGAGAGATGAAAGAGTAAGTGGGAGAGAGATGGAGAACATAAAACAGATGTTAAAAGTTAACTGAAAAGACATTTAAGGGCACACAATTTGGGACAACAAATTTTTTCTCAAGTATCTATTTTATGAAAGAAGTAGCCAAACTACATTTTTATAATCATTATACGAAGTCTAAAGATCTTAAAATTAGAATCATTTCGAGTTATTTTCCAGTTGCTAGAAACATTTCGTTAAATCAAAGGTTATCTGATGGAAAGCCAAGATTCTCGTCAGGGACCCTACTATGGTCTCAAATCGAGAGGCTATCTGGAAATTTTGGCAGCTCAATTCAATCGTGAAGAGCTCCGAAAACTTACAGAATATACTCGTGTTGCTGTACTTTGATGGATATTATAAATATGCTTCTGTGGGTAAGAGATGGGTAGTTTCTGCTTTTAGATTGCCTAATTCCAGTGTATAATCAATCTACAAGTCATTTTCTATTAAAAAATTTATACCTCTCAACATCTAATTTTAAGTAAACAATCACAAGTCATCCATAAACTAAACCTGAAAATGAAACAATATAATCCAATTGTAGTAAAATTTGTGTAGTGCATCATGGAATAAAAGGTTAGACTAATCCGAGTTTCATTGATCGAGTTGAGCCTGTTTTTGTTTTCCTAGTAAATTGACATGTTTCATTTCATGGGGCAATTTATGTTGAATTGAAGCAATATCTTGTTGATTTGTGTTTCTGTTATTTTTTAATAATGTAGCACGATTTGCTCTATGATCCTCGATTGCAGGCATCTGGTAAGACTGCAAAATATGTGGTGCATGACTGATTTGAAGCTACAAAGGGTATACCACGGTGAAGCCAGGTTCAACAAAGACCTTTGAAAAAGAAGGAAAGGGATTGATCAAACAAGCAAAAAAATAAAAGGCGATACATATATCATTCATTACCGACAAAATTTGAAATTTTCTATGTTGTTAACTCTGCATACAATTGTGACACTAACTAATTTTTCAGTTGACCATTTGAATGATTGTGGACACATTGTTTCATTTTGACATTGGATCAGGGCCGGCTATTAGGTGGTACAAGTGATGCGACTGCACAGGGCTCTGAGCATGAGTTCGGGTATAGTTTTAATATATATTAAATAATAAGAGGCAGTGTTGCAATTTATAGGAGATGGCGTGGTGGCTAGGAGAGTAACAAGGTTCATGAGCTACGTCAGTTCGATTTCCGGAGGATGCATTTTGCTTTTTTATTTTACCAGAACTCCTTAATTCCTATTGCTTTTTTTGTACCAGAATTCCTTCTATTGTTATTTTTGGTCTACTGTCAATACTTATGATCAAATTTTCAAAGAACGCCTTCATTTAATTTGGAATCATTTTATGACTGTTAATTTATCAATCACAATACTTTATGCAATGAAAATTTATTTTTTGAATTGAATTCTTGTTTCCTTCAAAACTACGCTTTATGAAGAACATTAAAACTAAAATGATAGTATATTAATTTAATAAAGAATATGAATTTATAATTTGTCAATGCTATATTAAAATATATAAATATATCTTCTTAAGGTTATGAATTTGATATAATGTTAGTCATATTTTTCTAAATGACTTTTGAAAGCTAACATGTATATTTAAACAATAATATCAAATCACATAAAATATTAAAGATATAATGAGATTTGACACATTTATCGATCAATTTTGTAACGAGAAATTTATTGCAAAACACAATTTTCTTTTTTATTAAGAGTCTATATTCTAAATTTCGCTCAGGGCCCCATAAATATCCGAGACGGTTGCGTTAATATAGATATATAGATAAAAGCATATTTGTTGTTGTTATGTATATACATGTTAGGAAAATTTCCAATACTCTTAGTTTCTCAAGCCCGACCCAAATAGAGTTATAATCTTTTTGTAGATTGAAGCATATTTGCGTAGTAACATTTTTTACTTCAATTCTTCAATTAATAACACAAATAACTGTAATTAAGTTGACCATACTAATATATAGAAGGGCAAAATACAAATAATGTATTTTAATTAACTTTTAAAATAGGGCTTGTTTATTTTTCCTTTCACAAGATGAGGTTTGTAATTTTAAAATATTTGTAAAAGGATGAGACAAAATGTTTTTTTTATAAAAAAATTAATGTTACAAAATTTATTTTAATTAATTCAACATTCTTATAATTTAATTATACTATCCAGCAATTAGTTGTTAAGATTTAAAAAAAAATTCAAAAAATATTTATTGTTTGATTTTTTAATATTTATTATTACCTTTTAGTTAAAAAGGTATCTGTACTTCTTTAAAATTCTAAAAATTTGTATTAATGTGCATTATATTTTTATTAATTATGCAAAATTCAATATTAAACTTGCTCTCAATTACCTTATTTTATGATATAATTTAATAGTGAAAAAAACTTTTACTTGTTAATTTTTTGAAAGACAGACTCATTTCTATTAAAATAACATAGACTTTATGTTAATACTGGGTCAAAACACACATGTTTTTATAATTTGTCCTGTGTAAAAATCTAAAGCAGTTATTTAATATTCTAAAAAAATGTAATAAATAAAAGAGAAAAACAACTAAATACTTCTAAAATTGAACTAAACAAGATGTGCTAAAGTACCCTGACTTTTTTATTTTGAATATACGCTACTTTTTTCCCCAATTATGTAAATATCCGGCTTTCCATTTCACATAAACAAAGCACTCAAAAACCAACTCTCCTCCCGCCGGAAAATCTCGCCGCCGACCAACCTCAGAACCACTGCCGGACCAACCACCGAGCCTGACGTCGCCGCTCCATCTTCACAGTTGGACTCACCGGGAAAATAGCCAGGAACCCCAAAA
This sequence comes from Euphorbia celastroides, assembly GCA_948291685.1. Taxonomy (NCBI): domain Eukaryota; kingdom Viridiplantae; phylum Streptophyta; class Magnoliopsida; order Malpighiales; family Euphorbiaceae; genus Euphorbia; species Euphorbia celastroides. Next base: position 1,712 of record CAOJBJ011083331.1, on the reverse strand, counting down.
TCGTCGAACTTGTCAAACTCAGATACAAATCTCAGATTCCAGCCCCCTCCATTTTCTCCCAGATCCGTCGGATCTCGCTTTTGCAGTCGGCTCCGCCGTCAGATCCACTCAAACCACCACCAGAAAAGCCGCCCTTCAGATCCACCGCCGCCCCGCCGCTCCGAATTCCGCCGCCGCTCTACCCGCCAGCCACCGGAAAAGCTCCAAATCTATTCGATGGTGGCTTTGCTGTTTAGTGAGGGTACTGTTTTGTACAGTGTTATTTGCTCCTGAAAACGCATATAGAAATCTCAGTAAACATAGTCAAAAAGCTAGTAAATGGGAAGAAGTAAAGTTGTTGGAAAAGTGCAAATTAATGGCAATTTCAATTAAACAATTATATTCCTAGCACTTTGTGTCATCTGCCAAAAAATTGCATTATTGGTGTTATTTCATTTCATTATTTGTGGAGCTCATCTTATATACGGTCGGAATGTAATGAAACCACTCATCTTATATAGCTCATCTTATTGTATTGGCTTGAAAATTTCACACTTTTATCACAAATTATTACCTATAATATCGTTTTATGAATCTATAATGATATATAATATCATTTTGTAAATATGTAATGATCTATAATTTCATTTTATGAATCTATAATGATATGTAAGGATCTATAATATCATTTTGTAAATCTATAATAATCTATTATTTCATTTTACGAACCAATAAACGATTTATCCTATAATGATCTATAATGTAATTTTATAAACTTATAATGATCTACAATGATTTATAATGTCAATTTGTAAACCTATAATGATCTATAATGTCATTTTGTGAACCTAGAATGATTTATAATTTCATTTTGCAAACCTATAATGATTTGTAACGATCCATAATGTCAATCTGTAAAACTATAATGATTTATAATGTTATTTCGTAAACCTATAATGATCTATAATGTCATTCTGTAAACCTATACGATATTATAAACCGATTCTGTAACATTATAGGAAATTTCAATAATATTCTAGAAAAAAACGACATTATAGATCATTATAGATTGTTTTAGGGAATTTCTATAATTCAAATTTTTCGTCAAACTATGTCATCATGGATCTTGTTTTAAAGATAAAAATAAAACGAACAAAATATTCTAAAGAACCGAGTCCAAAAAATCAACGGTTTGAGAAATATGACGATTTTAAGTTTTGAAAATTTAAATTAATTAGAAGAAAAAAAACTGATAGTGACATCTTGAGGAGGGATAAAGAGGATGTGCATGGAAGGGAAGGGGAGACATAAAAGGATAAAAAAAGTAGTAAAAACATAAATAAAAATTGAAAAATGACATAAACAAGAATAATTAGAACTTTTATACAAAATTAATAATATTTTATAAAAAAAAGTATTTCATACAATTTCTCATTTCAAAAGTGAATATTAATAATAATTTTTTTAAATTAATGGATACTCTATTCATAGTACATCATACAATATAGTTGAAATTGCTTAATTGCGTTTATTAGTGTGATACTATTAATATACGCACATTATTATGAAGAATCGTGCTATGAATTAAGACATGCCAACAAAAAAAATCTCAATTTTACAACGAAAATGTTTGTAAAGGAATGAGAAAGCTGTTATTTTGCAACAAACTTTGGGTGTGGGGTATCATTACCTTATTTTGAAATGAAGTATTATTTTACTAATTTCATCATTTA
>CAOJBJ011083246.1:0-11230 GCA_948291685.1 Euphorbia celastroides | reverse complement strand
CCTTGATTCGAAACCTCCCGGAGATTTGCTAGCGCCGCCACTTGACTGGTTTAGATCGGGATGAGAAATCGATTTTATGGCGCTTTTCGAGTAGATCTGTGTGGGATCTTGTGTTTTTCCTGGATTTTGCGTTTTGTATTTTGCGTTTTGCGTTTTTTTGACAGGTTCAGATCGGGAAATCGTCGTTTTGCGTTTTTCCGGTGATGAGGAGCAGGAAAATCGCGACTTTTGGAGGCGAGCTTAGATGTCCGGGGACGAGGAGAGACCGGCGACGACGAGGAGGGGGTTTGTTGGCAGAGCTGCAGTGACCGACGAGAAAACTAGGAGTTTCGTCGGAGTTTAGGATTTCGCCGACAGTTTTCGTGCCGTCGTCGGAATCGCGATTTTCCGGTGACGTTTTCCAGCGACGACAAGGAGTATTAGGGTTAGAAAATGAGTATAAATGGGTATTAGGATTTGGGTAAACGGATTTTTTTGTGAAATGGGTTAAAAAGGTGAATTTGATAAAAATACCCATGTGTCACGTCAGCAGTTAACAGCTAATGGACGGACAATCCTCATTTTGATGACGGAGACAAACATCAGGGATTCTTTTGCTTGGTTTTAAATATCACGGGATATTTTGGTGAAACTTGAAACATCAGAGGGTTTTTTTGAACTTATCGATTTCAATAGAATCACAAACTGCAAATAGAACCTCAGGATGACGTCAACCTAAACAAATTAGTTCACTTCTTTCCTTAAATAATTCAAATCAGCCGCTATTTAAACCCCCCATCTAATCCACTCTCACCTCCAAAAAATATTCAACACAATTTCCACATTAAAAAACCCAACACAACACTATTACCCACCGTCAATCTCACTCTCTCCGGCGGCGCGTCGACGATGATAGCTTATCTAGAACCATACCTCCAAAACGACGCCGAATCATTTTCCGACGACGACGTGCCGGAAATATCCCAATCCCTTGACCAACTACAAGGTGAAATCGACTTTGTGTCCACCGGGTTAGCCGCTAAAGATTTCGGCGGCCTGTATTCTTCCACTCCTTTGGCCATAATTAGGCCCACCGGCGCCGGCGATGTGGCCGCCGCCGTCAAAGCAGCCTACCGGTCGGCCAATCTGACGGTGGCCGCGAGGGGCAACGGCCATTCAATCAACGGCCAAGCCATGGCCGACGGCGGTCTAGTAATTGACATGCGGTCGATGGAGAATAGCCACTTTCAGCTGGTGAGAATCGCCGGCGAGAATTTCGTCGACGTCTCCGGCGGGGCATTATGGGAAGATGTGCTGAAACGGTGCGTTTCGCTGTTCAACTTAGCGCCGAGGTCGTGGACGGATTATCTCGGTTTAACGGTGGGCGGGACTTTGTCCAACGCCGGCGTTAGCGGGCAAACGTTCCGTTACGGACCGCAGACGGAAAACGTGACGGAGTTGGAGGTCGTAAACGGTAAAGGCGATATCGTGACTTGCTCCGAGACGGAAAATTCGGAGCTGTTTTTCGGCGCTTTGGGTGGTCTCGGGCAGTTCGGAATCATCACTAGAGCTAGAGTGAAGTTACAGTCAGCACCGGACATGGTGGGCATTAGATTTTTTGATTAAATTAATAATTAATTAATGTTGCGAAATCTAGTCACTCTTATTTTTATCATTTATTAATGATTATTAAAATGGGTGTGTAATTTAGGTGAGATGGATAAGGATGGTGTATTTGGAGTTTGAAGAGTTCAGCAGAGATGCAGAGTGGCTAGTGAGTAGGGGAGACGGCATGTCGTTTGATTACGTGGAAGGTTTTGTTTTTGCAAACAACGATGACCCGGTAAATGGGTGTCCCTCGGTGAATTTTGACCCCCACGGCGGTTTCAATAGCTCCGCCGTCCCTTCAACCGCCGGCTCTGTTCTTTACTGCCTTGAAGTGGCTCTACACTACAATCACAATCACAATCCCTCAATGGTTGATAAGGTAAAGCAAATGCCTGTTTGGTATTCTCTTTCTAGCTGTTTAATTATGAGCTGTCTAATTTATTTTTAAAAAATCGAATTCACAACTTCTGAAAGCAAGCTTCAAAAAGGGGTTTTTGATTAAGCAATTTGGGGAAAATTGTCTTAAACGTCATCTGAGTATTGTAAAGTTTTACGTAAAATCACTAATTGTTTTGTTAAATTTCTATCTTATCTTTTCCTTTGTAAAGTTGAAAGAGTCAAAGTATGCTAAAAGTAACCGAAAATTATTTCAAACTTGTGAAGACCTATTACAAGTTGGAACTGACAATGTAATGTATCTCCCTTGGATTTTCTGACATAAATGCCACATTACGAAAATGACAAAGTGGGTTTGATCTTGTTATCACTTAAACTTCCTAAATGGATAAAAATGGTAACACACAAAAAAAGGGATTGTTTTTTTTAATAACCACAGGTATTTCGAATCCACCTTTAACGGGATCCGACTAATCCTGCTCGATCGAGGTGCGGATTAAAGCTTAAAGTCTCCCAGCAGATGGTGAGATTCGAACCCGTAACCTTCAGATCACCTGCATCTCCGCTCTGCGAGGAGTTTGTTACCGTTCTGATGATTGAGATATTGTTGACGTCGCGGTCCCATAAATGCTCACAAAACGACGTCATTTTCTGGAATACGGAAATGACGTAACTACCCTCAAACAATTAACGAATCTCCCATTTTGTGCAGGCCGTAAGTAGCTTACTTGGATGGCTAGGATTCGTGCGGAATTTAAAGTTCCACGTGGATGTATCCTACGTGGAGTTTCTACTGCGCGTGAAACGCGCAGAGGAACACGCGCGTGCGAATGGTATATGGGACGCGCCTCACCCGTGGTTGAACATATTTGTATCGAAGAGGGATATCGTTGATTTTGATCGGACGGTGTTTAAAGGCATGCTGAAGGATGGAGTTGGTGGGCCCATGCTGGTGTACCCGATGCTGCGTAGCAAGTAAGTATTTCCCACCTTCTTTGCCCATTTTCTTTGGACCCCATCGTTATAAATTAAGTTTGTTTGAGTTGTTTATTGTATGCTATCTACGTGGCAACTAAATGGACCCTCAGGTTAAATTACTAGGACACCATCACCACTTGACACTTGTCACTTTACGACAAGCACATATCATCACCATACCCTACATTTTGTCTAGTTTATGTGGCACTGTACCACAAAAAATCATACGAAATAACCGGTAATTTGAATACTATACAATGGATAAGTGATAATTGTTTGATTTTAAATCAATTTTGCTAGTTATTTATTAACTATTATAGAGGTTGTGACTCAATTTCTCAAAAAGATTTATGTTAATTCTTAGATTGAAAGTTTGATACCCCAAAAAGTTATGAAGGATTTCTTCTAGTGATAAACACTCGCCGTCTAAGTAAAATTTATGCCATACATATATAAGTAGGGTTGGATTGATATTTTCATTTTTAGCTTAGTCTTTTTCACAAAAAAAAAGTGTTGCACTGACCTTAAATACTCATCTAGATATAAAAAAACAAATACAGTTACTTTAAAAAAAATAGTGTTACACTAACCAGTAATTTGGCGGGCGTATAAGGGTGAAACGTGAAGTTTGAGCGGTAAATAATGAGGCGTATAAGGGTAATTAGGGAATTGACAAGAGAGTAATTTTGGTAAGAAAATATGGAGTGATGTAACTTTCATGGTCAGTGTATGCCGTTAGAGAAACGACAAAAGGCTTTTTTCATACGCCAACTCAACTAATAATGACACCATAATTTGTCTTAGCCGAATATTTCCCAATGGACGAAAATGACCTGACAGCTGGCACCAGCTGACATGGCTATGAGGGGGGTCAAAATCTTTCTGCTGTTTGATTGTGAAGTTGGTCAGAAAAGGAAAGTGGAAAGTAAATTGAATCTACCCTCAAATCTTTTATTCTGTAATTCAAAAGGAAAATATAATTGTGGAATTGGGATTATGTGAAAAATTGGGTGGGATTTAGTTTTCTTTCTCGAGAATGATTTATGTTTTTGACAAAAGGGAAAAATGTGAAAAAGTCAAGTAAAACTAAAAACAAAGTGTATGGTTCACCTTCATTTCAATAAAGATATGATGGAATGCCATTGTGCATTAAATTAATCTCAATGTGCTACATACACTTTATGTTATAATATTTTTTTGTCTATATGTATGGTGTGAGATTTTGTATTCATTAGAATCCTATGTTCAACACAATTAAAAAATCTTTACATTTCATTTTATTGGTATGAGCAATATCAAATTATGGTTAATTTTTGTGCAATTTTTGCATTTTCAGGTGGGACAGTCGTATATCAACGGTTATACCGGAGAAAGAAGAAATCTTCTATTTAGTTGCACTACTAAAGTTCTCAAATCCCTATCCGAAAGGCCCTGGTGTTGATAAGTTAGTGTCTCAAAACAAAGAAATTGTGAAAATATGTAAGAAGAAGGGCTTTGATTTCAAGCTATATCTCCCTCACTACCATTCCCAAGAGGATTGGCAACGACATTTTGGGAATCAATGGTCCACATTTGTTGACAGGAAATCTGCTTTTGATCCTAAGGCTATCCTAGCTCCGGGACAGAAAATTTTCACAAGGATTTCTCAATCTTAGCTAGCTTATAGCCACTACTACAGTTTTGTACAATTAAATATCCTATTTTTAATATTACTTTAGATGAATTGTAATTAAATTTCTTGGGATCACTCATGATCATAGTTGAAATTAGTGTATGGATGGGTCCTATATTTGCAATTATAAGTGGGAGTTCTAATTGGAGGAAGAAAAAGAAATTCCATAATTCAATAATGCCAGCAACTAAAAGCCAAAAGAAAATGATGAAAAAGAAATTGGGTTCTAAGATTAGTGATCGAACTAATTGGAACACATTGAGTGAAATATAATTCAGCTATTGTCATTGTCATAAGGCAATCATGTCCTAAGTGAGCCGTATAAATTCATAATAAAGAAAGGGGTAGTTGTATAATGCCACAATTTGTTGGATATATACTAAAATGATATGATGCGAAAATTTGAGAGTTAGTTTTTTTTTTTTTCAAAATCTCACATGAAAGAAACTAGTATTCTGCTTCTTCATGTTGTTCGTAACTGTTTAATTACATATGAAAGTCCGTGCTCTCCTTTTGGTGTTTGGCTCTATCACTAATTTCAGCACGACTTTATTGATATATTTTTCATTTATTAACATATAAGTTTGTACTATAAACTTAAATTAAACATGTATACGGTGAATAAAAGGTGAATATATACGGAAATGAAATTCAAAGTTTCAAAATATTTTGTGAGGAATAAAAGGAATCCATATTGAGATGCACATCTTTGGTGTTTCATAATATGCAAACTTGTAAACGAGCGGATTGAATGAGATATGTGATATACTTCGTATGGGAATAAGAAAGTTCTTTTTTAAAAAAATTTTGTTTGCTGATGCCTCAATGCCAAGCAAATACTTGGGTCTCTAAATCTTTAACTGTAAATACAAATGCAACCAACACATAATAATTAACTTAAGAAATCATCATTAGTAATAGCTAGCTAGGTTTGAGAAATAAGCAATGAAATTTTTTTTAATCTAATAAATCCAAACTCCAATAACTTACATGTACTTTATTTGTCAATGTGTAACAGGTTGTGTTAAGTCATATGAAAGTTGATTAGTTTAAACGCTTACCTACTAAGCTTTATTATTACCCTAGGAAGGCAATTGATAAAGATCATCAATTCATCATAAACATAATCATGTATACACTCTTTAAACAACTTGAAAATTGAACTAGATGACTCAAAATAAAACACCAACTCCATATACTCATTGAATCCTTTAGTCACTGGTCTATACTGGTATCTCTTTGTCTGATCACCTTTAGCTTTGTATTTGACTTAAACAGTGGCTTCTAAATCTTGTATTAGACTTATCAATTGCTATGTCCCATTGTTGATGCTTGGAATTCAAGCCGCATGACATAATTGCTCATGTTCCGAGTCCAAGCCTCTTTTTGTGTGGAGTATTGAGTGTTGTGGAACTTTCTCGATACTTATTTTCTGTGATGAATGTTACACTTTATAGCTGTTAAGTTTTGACCAAGTGCTAACTGGTGAACTTCGTTGCTTCTAAGTCTTGTTTGATTGCTTAGTGTTGAACTTATTGATGCCGAAGAAAAATAATACAATTTAGATCGCCAAACCATTCGGCCAATATGTTTAGTTATGTATTATAAAATCTTACTAGAACGTTAAAAAAAACAATTGCAATTGACTTGTTTCTTCTACAACTACAATTAAATATTTTCCTTGTGATGGATTTCGTTCACATTTACATTTTCCATTTTCCATTTTGAACCGTTGAAATGAGACAAATTGAGCGTGTATTCCGCAACAAAATCGCCCTTGTGGCAACATTGACTTTTAGACAATCATAACAAGAAACACCAATGGTAGAATAACTTATTTAATATACCTAAAACCTTTATTTGGTCAAAATGAGTCTACACATTGATTTTCTGATACCACACACTATAAAATAGTCCTAATAATATGAGGGTTTTTTTCGTTTCAGGATGATTTGTGTAATGGATCACTAGATTTCGTTTCTTATAAACAAACATCTAGGATAAACAAATTTGATATTAGATTCTCTTTGTTTACAAAAGAGATAAAAACGATGAAGCTTTCACTTCTTTTGTTTTCAATTTAAATTGAAAGTGGGTATTTTTCATACAAAATCAGATCTTCCATGGGTTAGGTTGGTTGCTTTTTTCTCGTACTTGGAACTTATTTTGCTGCTTTTTGGTCTTATAGAAAGAAGATAAAGCATAAATAGAAAATACTAAACAATAAAAAGGGGTTTAAAAGTAAGGCAATAATAAGATCATAATTTCTTGTAAGAAGCACCCACCCAATTAATTATAGTGTATTAATTCCATGCAAATACGTTCTTAGGTTATTGTGTCATGCACAAACGTCTTTCTACTCTTTTCTTCTTTTTATTACTACTTTCTTTTCTTTTCACTTTTGTTCTTTTTATAAAGGCTTTATTTCTGCTTCTTTTTTCTGTTTATGTCTATTTACTTGTCGTATTTCATATTACATTCTCAAGATTGATCTTCTATAGAAACTTTGACTGCATTATTTAACCTTTTTACACTGATATTATAAAATATTTAACTAAGATTTTCATGCATATATATTTTTCTTGCTACCTGGATAGAGTTAGTGGTTAATTATCAATACTTGTTTTCAGCTCGTAATCACGTGTTTTATTTTGTTTAATAAGAAGATTGCCAGCTATGTTTTCCTATAATACCGTTTGGCTAAGAACATTTGACGAGTGAAAAACTAAATAGATTGAGGTTCTCCACAGGAAAATGCTTGAGATTTTATATATAACAAGAAAATTCCGACTATTACAAAGGCAAATAGACCTTAAACCAATAACTATTTATTTATTCTTAAATTAATTATTCTTCTTCTATAGTATAATTGGCAAGTGGCAAACTACATTAAATAAAAATGATAATTAACAAGTTGCGAAATTAATCAAATAAAAAACTAGATTTTGTGAGGATTTCATGGCCCAAGGGATTGTATGTACTACAAGACTAGTAATGGTACAAGGACAATATCAGATTTCCCTTTCCCCTTCTTAAAAGGAACACAAGTTAAAACAAAGCTATTTTTAACACATGCACAAACACTACTTTTTTAGTCATATGTGAATTATTCCTCTTTATCACTACCAACTAAATTAAATCAAGAAAAAAAGCAGAAATTAGATTTTCCAAGAATCAGCATTGGGCTCTTGCTTTGCAAGTATTCATTTGTCATTTTCCTCAAACCTAATCTTTCATATTAAATCATTTTCATTTGAACCAAAAGCCAAAAAGTAAGCACTCCACAATTCTAATTCAACTATAGAAATTTGGGGTTGTCACTATTTAAGAAAAATTTAAGAATCTGTCATCTCATAGTGAACTTTACAGTTGTAGCCATGATCTATCATCAAGTCTTCTCATATATTTTTATTTACCTAAAATTTCAAATTAAAGCTACAAGTTTGTACACATCCATAGTTTTGTTTTACAGTTGTATGGACTCCTATCAAACCTAATCATTTTGATAATGGACCGTACACCAAAATACTTCTATTTTAGGATTGGATTTGATTGTATATTTTCATTTTTTATTTATTTGTTTCACAATATGATGCACTTATAGGTTAATTTGATTTTATTAGTAACATTTTTGTTCCTCAATTATATCATGCCCATATGTGTTGTGTATACCGTATGATACACGAGCACAGGGTGTCATTTCACCCTCCAAACGCCGGAAAAATCATTTGCAGTAAAGTGGTGAGGTGTTAGAATTGTTGTGCAGTTAGAGTTTTTTGGGGACTTTTTGCCCTATCCAACGAAAGCTAAATTGGGCTTTCTTTAAATTTCTGAAGTTGAACTAATGCATTGGAGGGCCCAACTTCAATAAAAATGCTTGGAGTTTGCCTTGTTTATTTGCCCAAATTGTTTTGACATTAATATTTAAAAATTTTGAAAATGTTAAGCTATTATCTAAATGAATTGTATTTATAGAACCCAAAACCATTAGATAGTGTCTCCATTGGAAAATTTACACTACTATGGATTAACTTAGAAGATAAAAGGACGAACAAAATATTTTAGGATAAATTTGATAAACATGATCTATGTTTTGACTAGGTAATAAAATTGGGTTTGTGCTATTTTCTTCACAAAAACAGGTCTTTGATTTTAAAATGTTTGCAAAATGAGGATCAAAAATATTTTTACGTGAAAAAATCGATGTTACAAAATTTATTTTAATAGATTAAACATTCTTGTAATTTGATTATATTATTTACCGATTAGACGTCAAGATTTGACAAAATTTCGGAAACTACTAATTATCTATGATTTTTTAACGTTTATTATCGCCTTTTACTTAAAAATTATTTTCACTTCTTTGCACTAATACGTATTATATTTTTGTTTACTAACCTGCAAAATTTCATACCAAAATGAACAATATTACCTAAAAAACCTTTGTTAATATTCTAAAATCACAGATACAATTTTGTGAATATAAATAATACATACCTTATTTTGTTACTGAGTTAAAACACAAGTCATATTTTTTAAATTTACCCAATATTTTTAAAATGACCTATAAAAAATAGATGGTGTGAAAGCTAATTACAAGATATGGTAAAATTAATTATTATTGTGCAAATAAGATTGATTAAAGAATTTTTAAATGAAACGTGTAGACTAAACTTCAAAGTTTGTACAGTGAAATAAGTTTTCAAAAGAGAAGCATTGTTATAAGTTTTTCGGTCTAATGCATCGGGATTTCCTTAAAGTTATCCAGAATAGCCCCCTGTCTCCCTGAACTTTCAAGTGTGTCTCTCGTCCCCTCAAACTTGTCGAAAGTTCCTTTCGCCTCTCTAAAATTATCTAAAAGTGTATCATATAACCCCCTAAGAGAAACTTATCCACTCATTTGAGAAAGTAAAACCTACCCGCGTCACGTAAGATAAATTTGAAAATTCAAACTAATAACAAATGGACATGGACATGTGTAAAAACCTTTTTGAAGAATGTAAAAACTTGAATTAACCTACCCTAAGCCCATTTTACCAAATCTCACATCCTTCCCATAACTCTTGACTTCACCACCGACAATACTTTGGGCGACTTTACTCAAGTATTGTTAATTGTTCGAAGCCTACAGCCTTGGATCTCTATGCGGTTCTCTTTCCAATCCTATTCCTCATTGCAGATTTCTCATGAATTGCATAATTACCGTTGATTTAATGACAAGAACAAATTGAAAATTGATAAGATGAGATTGAACTATTCAGACATATGCTTGTCAATGAAATCATTTAATCTTTAGCCAATTTTGAAAGGAAAAAATGAAAACCCTAAAAATCAATGGGAATAAAAAAAAAATTAGAGCACTGGAGATGTCGTCAATGCCATTTCGGCAGAACAGCCACCGCCATAGACAACATGTAAATGAATTTGGATTTTGCATTTCAATTTGTACTTCGCTGCCCTTTTGCAATTTGAAGTTTATGTCAGTTTGTTGTTTACATTTCTACTTTAGCTTTGATTTCAATTTGGAAACCAAATTCAAATTTAGTTTAATTTTCAGTTATGATTCGGTTTCAATAAAAAATTGTCATGAGCTTACAATTATAACTTGAAGGCATAATTGACTCATATAACTAGCAAGATTTTCTCTAGAAAAAAAAAATTTCCTCTTACGAGCATACAATTATAACTTGAAAGATGAACATGTTATGAGTAACCATGCTTATCTCTTGTCCTGATGTAGTAATGGGCTCAGCAAAAGGTTGAGTCCAGCCAATATAAAGCATTAAGACTGGCCCTTAAAGATGGAGAAGGGCCCAAAAGCAACGACCACGAAATACCAACCCAGTCATAAGGGAAGTTGTGATCCTTTGTGAAACTTCCCATTAAAGTTTCACATTTTAAGATGTCACAAGCTACTTATAACAGGGTGACACCGAATTTTTGCTTTGCTTATGGAAGAAATATGTAATTACCTTTGTTAAAAGGTCTAATGCATTTTAGCTCCCTAAACTCAGCATGATTTATCTTTTACCACCCCAAACTCTCGTTTTGTCTCGCTAACCCCCTGAACTTGACAAAAGGACCCGTTAACCTCCCAGACTTGACAAAAATGTACCTAACAGCCCTCTCACGCTGACGTGGCAACAATTTTATGTTGAAAAGTCAACGCGTTCACACGCTGCCACATCAGCATGAAGGGACTGTTGGGTGCATTTTTGCCAAGTTTGGGGGGTTGACGGGACAAAACGATAGTTTAGGGTGGTAAAAGATAAAACGTGCCAAGTTTAAGGGGCTAAGTATGCATTAAACTTTGTTAAAATTGTGACCTCTCAATTTGGACAAGCATTGCATCATACTGTTTTATCAAAGAGCAATGGGTGAACTCAAAATATTTTTTGAATCCTTGAACTAGAAAAAGAAAATGGAGAACATGGATCCAGTATTTCAAGTGTCTTTGTATCAAGTTTGAAAAACTCTACTTTGCGCGAGAAAATAAATATTTAAAATTTACAGGTTATTACAAAGCTGAATTTTTTGAAAAAAGAAAAAATCCAAATTAATTGGACTAAAAATTTGCACCATATTACTAACCAAAAA
>CAOJBJ011081916.1:0-10473 GCA_948291685.1 Euphorbia celastroides | reverse complement strand
ACTTGTCGAATTTTAAGTGGATTTGACTTTTCTAAATGTGTAAATAGTTATAATGTTATGGAGAGTGTAATGCACTATCTAGTTGAGAGTGGGGAAGTTTACTTGAGGGAGGTATGTTGTACAATTTAGTCAACATGAGGGGGCTAAAGTGTCAATGTTGTAAAGTAAGAGTGGCATTGGCCTGCTCAATGGGTCGGGCAAACCCGGACCACAAGTATAAAAGCTTTGCCCAAGCCCAACCAAACCCATACAAATGATATTCGGGCTTGGATCAGGTCGGTCTCCGGTTTGAAACTTCAATCCCAAGTCCAGCCCAGCCCAGCACAGCCCACCCTAAAAAAATTTTAATTTTTAATTATTTTTTAAAAAATTATTAAATATCAAAAATTAAATTAAAAAATTATAATAAATGAAAAACTATATTATATATTATCAGAAAACGTTAACATAGAATAATGTTATATAATTTTATGTTAAGTTAGGTATAACTTTAACATGTAACTTTAATTTATTGTGAAATAATATTGGTAATTTATTAATTTTTACAAAATATTATTATATAAAGTATATACAATGCCCGGGCCGGGCTTGGGTTTTCACGTTACATCCAAGCCCGACCCAAAGTGTTATCGGGCCATTGTGGACTTGGGCCGGACCGGGCTTTTATTAAAATATCTTTGCCCAAACCCAACCCATTAAAGACGGGCCTGGGCGGACATAGCAGGCCTCGGGTCGGTTGAACAGGTCTACATGTGACCTTTGACACTTGAGAGAATAAGTTATGTATCAGGCTTATTTATTTTTTTAGGGCAAAGACCCACTAAACTGATGTTGTTGAATAGTCGGTTTGCAGTTCAACCGATTGGTTCAACCATCTATTGGTCGGTTTTTGACTTGTCAAGAATCAGTTGAAACTTGACCAAACCATAGGCCGATTCCGTCAAATCCGGTTCGGTTTTCATAACCATGATAGTTTGGTAATATTAATTGATAGATATACTTATTAGATAATAATTTTAAATTTACTATCAAATAAATATAAATATTTAATTATTATCCATAAAAAATTGAAATGTTTAAGGATATATAAGTAATTTATTACTTATTTTATTTTATTAACATATAAATATTACATTTTTTTCAGGTCGCTGATTGTTTTTCCTAATATTTTAGTAGTTTAAGCTTAATTATTTATCCACTGTCTACCATGTATTTTTGAGATATTAACTATTTTTATATTTAGTTTAATAGAAATAGAAAAATAATTAGCAATCTTGCATATAAAATTAAAAACTTTGCATTTATGTAGTAAAACCAAAGAATTAGAGATTACAAGTTTAAGTCACATATAACATGTGTGAAGTACAGAATTGTATGTTCGATCTCCACACAATCACATATTTAGCAATATACACCCTTAAAAAAATTTAGTTGAATTTTTAGTTTTCAATCAATCAACTGACTAGTCGACTAACTCTTTAACTAGACGCAAGTTTGTTGAAATTGTTATATATATATATATATATATATATATATATATATATATACCCGTATCGAATAGAACATGCTGAGCCAAATCTTTTTCATGTAAAACCTGCTTTATTTTTTTTAAATCAGAAAAATCATACGCTTTTATGAAACAATGTGTTATGGCTCGGATCCCACGAGTGAATAGAATCAGCGCCTGACCCTGAGATGTGGATCATCCAAGGCACATTAGCATGGTGTACTTCTCATGTTCGAAGCGGGGTTTGAAACCAAACTTCTCCTCAGGAGGATAGATGGGGCGATTCAGGTGAGATCCAATGTAGATCCAACTTTCTATTCACTCGTGGGATCTGAGCCATAGCACATGGTTTCATAAAAGTGTATCATTTTCCCGGTCTAAATAAAATAAAGTAGGTTTTACATGAAAAAGATTTGGCTCAGCATGTTCTATTCGATACGGGTATATATATATATATATATATATATATATATATATATATACAATTAGATTTTAGAAGGGTTCCTAAAATTGAGTAAGAGTGAAATACTGAGGCTGGGAAACACTTTGTGAGTGCTGCTATTTTATAAAATCTCTTCGGTGTACCTGCTATTGGTATTATAGTGAAAGAAATATTCGGAGTTGGTCCGTGATTTTTCTCCTAAGTTCATTTGAAGTTTCCACGTAAAAATCTGGTGTCCCGTTTATTTTTCCGCTTTCCAGATTTATATTTTCATAATTTTTTCACCTATATATATATATAAGTCTTAAATTATAATATATTTTTATCGAAACAACTTTTAGATAATAATAAAATTTTTTAATTTTTTAATTAAATACATTCAAATTTAATAATTATCTGTGAATTTGTTTACCGACAAATATATCTTCTAAATTTATTTTTTTATAAATTTAATATTATTAAAATGACCTTTTCATGCATCGAATTGGTATAACACGTTCAATGTTCGATGCGTTCGAGAAACAACGGATTAACTGGTTATTCCACAATTGATTTTTTGTGATATTGATGTTTTTTATTGTTTATATAAATTGCATTAGTATTATAGTTGTCTTCTATCTTTCTCCCCTTCAAGAGAGTTCCGTTTGTGAGTTTGTTTATTTGGAAAAGATAAAAAAAACTTTCAAGGGTTTTTTTTCTCTCTCTCTCACTCTTTGTTTTCTCATCTTTTTATTTTGGCTTATTGTGTCGAAATAACTGGATTTTTATTTTTAGTTGGGTTGGACATTAGCCACTTTTAGACAAGATACTTTGTTATCTTTCACTATAGATGCCCAAATTTATCTCCATTGTGAAAGAGAGTTTCAAATCTGCAATATCGGTTGATGTTATGGAGTAAGCAACGATTTTATGATTGTGAAATTCATAGTTGAAAATTAAGAAAATATAGGTTGTAGGATTTACGTTTTATTTTGGCATAATACATAAATGCACCCCTCAAGTTGTCACTCTTCACTCATTACACCCTCTAAGTTTGAAAAGGTCATATTACCTCCCTCAAGTTGGAAAAAATGGGTCGATTACCCCCTTATTGATACGTGTCAAAATATGATAAGTTTGACTTTTCAAAGATGTTATTTTTCTGAATTTTATATATCCAACCAGAAGTTGACACGTGGCACTGAGTGGAGTGGGCTAATCGATCCATCTTTGCCAACTTTAGGGGGGTAACAGGACCTTTTTAAACTTGGAGGGTGTAATGGGAGTAAAGTGGCAACTTGAGGGGTGCATTTACGTATTATGCCTTTTATTTTTGTAATAAGTTTTATCTAAGGACATGTCTGTCTTGTTGTAAAAACAATTTTAGTTTGTGTGTGTTTTGTCGTATGTATGTCTGGTATTTTAACTTCGGTGAGTTGTTTTTAAATTTTTTAGAATTGACTATAACAAGTCAGCAAATTATATTGCATAGCTTTTTTTTTTTTTTTGCTAATGCAACCGATTTTTCGACATGTAAGAGGATTTAGCTTTATATTTGTCCACCTTTTATTAGAGTTATAATTGCTTCTAAATTAATATAATATACTATATCTTTCAGTAAAAAAGGGTACATTAGTATTAAACACTTTTTATTCAGTAATTTAACTAGCGTGGTTTCTGAGCGATGCACGAATATTTTATTTGAATTCACTTGAACAAATATTAAAAATATTTTATTATTATGTATAAGAAGGAATGAATGGGGTAATTCAATTCTAAAATTTTCTTAAATATTATCAATAAAATCAAGAAAAACAAATTATTGTTTATGAATTCACTTGATTGAATATATAAAAATATTTCATTATTATCCATACGATTAAGAGCAAGTTCAATGGTTCTTCTTAAATAGAGTAAAGGTCAATCCAATGGTTCCTTTATAAATAGAGATTACTCTATTTATAGAGTAAGGGTCCTCCAAATAGAGTAGCCTATTCATTTCTCTATTTTCGAGTATGGTTGGAGTAAGCTCCTCTATAAATAGAGAAAGTGATGTAAAAATAGAGTTTGGAGTAAAGTTTTTAGAGTAACGATTGGACATGGCCTAAGCGACTATTGTTATCAAATCAAAATTTTTTCTTAAATATGATTACCGTCAGTACAATAAAATAAATTAAAGAAAATAAATTGAATTTTAAGAAAATAACATAAGGAATAAATGAAGGTAAAAAAAGTAATTTAAAACTTAATTATTTTTATTAATATACAAATTTGTTTAGTGGCTGAATTTACATTTTGCCTCACCGTCTATGTTTACCTACCTTAGATAACACTTTGGCAGCAATTGATAGGGTGTTCAAAAACCAAACCGAACCGAAATAACCGACTAAACCGATACAATTTGGTTTTTTGGTTTAAATGGTTCGATATCAGTTGTAAATTTCACATATCTTCGGTTTATTAGGTCGGTTCGGTTATAAATAAAAAAAATCGATATAACCGAACCGACCGATAATTTAATAAATCTCTAAAAAATATATACTTTATTCCAAATTAGGCTTAAATCTAATTAATTATAAACATAATATCGAACTTCCGTAGAGATATCACTGTATTACTAATGTGTTGCATCCAACTGACAAGTCCTTTGTGATGTTTTGGAAAACTTTAATACCGTTTGCCCCATCATGTAACGTAGATAATAGTTAAAATAATTGGAATTTGTTTAGTTTTTTTTATATTTTTCATGACTATCATGTTCTCTTAATCCTTTTTTTTTTGTTAGAAACCACTTTATTCATAACTAGATATAAATTTGTAGTCTTTCACGTCAATTTTATAAATATTATGACATATCTTTTTTATCATATTAATTTAAATTTTTAACTTTATTGGTTTAAAAATTACATATGAAAATAACATATTATGAAAAAAAGAATATATATATATAACCGATCAAACCGATCGAACTTAAAAAGTCGGTTCGATTATTCTTATATTTCGGTTCGGTTTCGGTTTATATTTTTTACCTTATTTGGTTTTTGGTTTCATCGGTTCGATTCGGTTATTCTACCGAACCGACAGATGAACACCCTTATAAATTGACTTTTGATCAAGTGGTACATCTACTAATTTAAATGAGGATGATAAGAAATCGAAATTTAACTTCTTCAAAAATCTTAATTTTTCGAAACAAAGATAAAAACTTTGGCTCCATACCTGCCTCCGGCCTTGACAAAGATACTGAAAAGGTGGAGAAATTTAACCTTTCATTCCTTAAACTTTCTAGGATAACTTATTCGTTATGTTTTCAAAATCATGCTAATTAATGATTATTTTTCAAAATAATTAGCCAAGTTTAGCGATACCTTTCTTCATTTAATTTTAACATGATGGTTCGATTTCCGTATTGGAACGTTGATGGTTCAATCAGGGTTTTCAAACCCAGACTGGACCGTCCGGTCGGATCTGGTTGGACCAGAATCGTTCACAGGTCCGGTATGGTTTGAACCGGTTTTAACAAAAGTCAAAAACTGGTCAATTTTCAGTTGAACCGGCCGGTTTGATCAACAATTGATTGAAACCTGGCGATTCAACCATAACCGGTTCTTGACTTTTTAAAGTTAAAAACAATTTTTTGAGGTTTGAATCCTCAACCTCTTGCTTGTTGATGACACTTTACCAATTGAACCAAGTTTTTTAGTTATCAACAATTTTCATATTATATTTTTATATAATAAAAAGTTGTTGATTTATTTTAAATAAATTATTTTAGATTATTACCATATTTATCTAGTAATTTTGTTCAACTATTTTGTAATTATTTTTAACTGAAATGATTATTATATTAAAATCAATATCATAAAATATTACATAATACAACTATGGTTCAATTTTAGTTAAATATAACTTAATACCAAATAAGTATTTTTTTATTTCATCATAATATATTTGTTGTTATGTTATAATTTATAATTATTTAAATTAATATTTCTTATTATGAACAATGAACATTAAAAAGTGTTACTTATAGATACATGATGACTTATATTATATGTGTGATAAGTAATATTAATATTTTTAACATATTTTTAAAAAATTCGGTTCGATCACCGGTTGAACTTTAAATTCATGACCCTCTCTCTCTACCGGTTCGGTAACTGGTCTGGTTCTGAAAACCATCGGTTCAATACATCGATCTCAATTCACTGACTGTGATTGTACGTTTCATTTGAGCCGTTAGGCCAACAGTTTCAAATAGTAATAATATTAAATATGTGACCATCGAATAATTAATTGCCGTACACCAACTCCATTTATACTTCTTTTTCTATCTATTCATATCTTTGCACCATAAATGGACAAAATTATGTTCATGCGTCTGTCCCTATGAGTGATCTATGCCCCTTCTATGCATTAATTAGGTGGGAATAGCGTTACATTTATTTGTTCATGGATTTCTATTATAATTATCACATGAACTGTAATTAAATTTTCAATCCATTTTGCCCAAAATCCGCCGCTCTTGAATTCTATATAAACTATGATAGTGTTTCAGAACTCCACTTTGTTATTTTAGAATTGAAAAGTATCAACAACAACCACCAATAGCTACCAACAACTGTAATAATTATTAATAACAAATTTGTCAAGCCTGCTCTAAATTGGGAATTTGTAATAAGTCAATATTTCCCCCCCTATCTTTGTATAGTCATTTATGGATACAAAATCTTTTATAACTTGTATGATGTCGTTGAACATGTATTTAGAATGATTACTTACCTTTGTAACTTTCATGATTTTGAACTCTTCAAAAGCACTTTTCAGCACAATGTTTTCTAATCGTTCTTAGTTTTACGTTTTAGTTTTACACATACACGATGGGTTCGTAAATTTACTTCCAAGTTCAAAGGAACTTGCAAAGTATAACAGGTGTGAGCATGTGAAAGGAAGTCACCAAAATGAACACCAATAATTGAATAAAATGGTATTATGCATAAAGTTAGATATGAATGGTAAGCATAACAAAAATTAGTGGACAAGAAAAGCAATTATTTAGGATGGATTGTTGTTATCCATTTACAGCAACGCAAGAGCATATGCATTGCAAATATGAAGCAGAATAATCTCTAAATTGAACAATCATACCATTTGCTATAAATAATGAAAGCTAAGTTGTTTATTTATTGTCAAGTCATGTTTCCATCTTTAAAGCTAGATTGATCCCCACAACTCTATACACTCATCAATAATTTCAATTTCATATCTGTATTTTGTACGTGCATATCAGGTATAGAGGTGTCTTGTGTTCCCCATTCATAATTTTGACGATCATGATCACCTGATTTTCATTTTCTAATTATAATTCGATTTCCGACTGACCCACCATTTCATGTAGCCAGATTCAGATGAGATAATATGAAAATTAAAAATGAAATAATATGAGAATGAAAACAGGGTAAAGAGAGCTAGCCGAGATGTCGACACAACTACTCCCATGCTTTAGTTACAGAAAATTTTTGTGAGAGAAATGAGCATTAATATTAGAATTACGGCAATAGTTTTTTAGTAAAGGGAGCTTGGAATTATACGAGTTCAGATTTGACTCCTAAACCTCTCCACCTATTTTTAATAGATATACCACTTAAACTATGTCCAGTTGGTGATATATGGCAATAGTTGATTGCTTTTATTTTGTATGATCGAGGAATCATTTTTATAGAGGAAGTTTATTGGCATGACATTAGCTAATTGGCTGACGTGTCTATTTGATCATAAAGCTATTAACAAACCAAGCCACTCGCGAGCTATATGATGCTCGACTTTGTAAAATCTAGTTCAAATTTAACTTTTTGATATCCGTGTTCATGAATAAACTGTAAGCTTGTTTTTATAAATAACTCAAGGTTTTTTAATAGGGAGATACTTAGAAGCTTGTGACTATGTTTAAGAAGAAACTCATTATGTAATAATCTCTTTAACATGCTGCTAAACGCGTTAAAAAAGTGAAGATCGCATTCATGATTTAAATTAATAATATAACATTTCGGCGAAAAACCATTAAAGTAGCAGTGCTATCACTTGACTACCCATCATGTTCCTAAGCTATACATATTTCTTCTTAAGGCTTTGTGCATTGTGTTCCTTTTTCTAAGTAGTCATTTCATTAACAGATGGAGTTAACTGTAGGATATTGGAGCCGAGTATCGGAATACTTTTGGTGACATGGAGAAAAAGCTTCAATAAAAAAGAATCAATTGAAATGAGGAACAAATCATAAACTTTACAAAAATTTCAATCAATTTTACATCCTCTAACACAATCCTCTGCTGCGGCCTAGTAGCCAATTAGCTTCGGGGTTCTTAATCCCAATTTTTTGGGCATATTGGCCAAGTTGCTTTTGAGGTTCGTCAACCCAATCCGCTATGCCTATTTGCCAATTTGTTTTATGATATCTAAATTTTAATATATTTTAAACCCAGAAAATTGACAAAAAGCAGATTGAACGGATCTAAAAACCTAAATTTACAGCGAAAAATTTAATCTCAATTGAAAACTTGTCTTGGCCACAACATTTCTCAATGCCTTATTTTTTTATTATATCACATTTTTTTCAGTGTAAAAGGTAAGTGTGCATATATATATGGTACAAGATTTAAGTATTTAAAAGAAAGTAATTTTTCTAAATAAACAAACTATAATTTGGGAGGTCAAAATATAACTTTAAGTATCTAAATATACAAACACATAATAAAGTTCGGCAAACGTTGCTTTGAACCAAAAGGAAGCTCACTTTCACCAAACTCAAGTTCAGCTTAAGCTAGTTGAAAATTAACCAACCAACTTGATCACGGAGTAATTTGATTTGGCTCGTTTACAACCGTATTTATATTTAAGTATTCGGATCTCACATCACTACACTCTTCCTTACACTCAAAGAGTTGTTGAGCCTTTGGGCATCTTGAATAGCCTCAAAGTTCACTCGAGCCTGTATATAAGTTAGCCTATGCTCGGCAACTATCCCTTATTGGGCTTTGGGATTAGAAGCACGAATACATTAGCATTGGACTCAAGTATGCATATGTTATCTTTTGGCAATGTTTGTTGTACAATTTATTTTCAAAAAAGTGATAGGTGTTGGACGGAAGAGAGTCTTTGGAGTTTAGGCGAGAATTAATTTGGGTCTAGGCCGAGCTTAATCTCAACTTAGGCAGAGGATAATTGGTGTTATATTTTATATTTATTCAACAATATTGAAATAATGAATTAACTTATAATGTGAATAATATAAATTTAATTAAAAAACAAATTATAATATCATAAAATATTAATATTCATGTTTTATAAAATATTTAAGAAATAATTAGATACTAATTGGATGAGAGGAGTGTCCTCATTTGTAGTATATAGCACATTGATTCTAAATTAAAGACTCAAAATCACAATTTATTGTGAAAATACTTTCATATACATAAATTTACCAACAAAGCTACTTTTTGTATGTACAAGAAAATCATACACAACGCCTAGGTGTCGCCATGAAAGTAGAAAGTCAAGCGGTAAGCCCTGAATAACGCTTAGGTGGGGTCTAAATGGGACTAAGCAGAGATTTTTAAAACACTAATATCTTGTGGAATATGAGTTCACTATTTCTGAATTAGCGGCTTCATTATTGAAAATATGGACTAACTATTGGTTATTTAGTCTGATTAGGATAAGGATTAATACATGCCCAACAAAAAGTAAGGGGAAGGAGTTAATTTTCAAATAGAATAACTAAATATTATTCTCACATTAAGAGAACCTTCGTTTTATGCAACAGAATTGGAGTTAAGTGTAAGCGGCTTAGCTGATATCGCCTAAAAATAACTACTTGTTATTTGTATATCAATGTTTTGGATGTAAAAACAAGTCTACTATAGTATAGAAAAACTGTAAGAGTGAAGTAACACATATAATGAGTAGGTCTATAGGAGTAGAACAACAATAGAATAAGACATAAGTAACTCCAAAGGTAGGTGAAGCTGCTGCATAAATTCTTTGTGAAATTTAAATCACATGTGGATATTGTATATATCAGGGTTTTCAAACTCGGACCAGACCGACCGTTCGGATCCGGTTCGACCGGAATTGGTCACAGGTCCGGTCCGGTTTGAGCCGGTTTTAAAGAAAGTCAAGAACCGGTCAACTTCTAGTTGAACTGGCTGGTTTGATCGTAAATTGGTTGAAACCCGGCGGTTCAACCACAATTGGTTCTTGACTTTTTAAAGTTAAAAACAATCTTTTGAGGCTTGTAGGGTTTGAACCCCTAACCTCTTGTATATTGATGACACTTTACCAATTGAGTCAAGTGTTTTACTTATCTAACAACTTTCATGTTATATTTTTATATAATAAAAAGTTGTTGATTTATTTTAAATGAATTATTTTAGATTATTACCATATTTATCTAGTATTTTTGTTCAAATATTTTTAACTGAAATGATTATTATATTAAAATCAATATCATAAAATACTACATAATACAACTATGGTTCAATTTTAA
>CAOJBJ011081794.1:0-10329 GCA_948291685.1 Euphorbia celastroides | reverse complement strand
AGTAATATGGATTTGAAATATATGTTTCGAAGGTGAAAAGTTTTATTGAAATGTGGTGGTGAGTTTTTGAAAGTTTGTGATCTCGTCTTGAGTAATGTATATTGGATAAAAAAAAATATATACTGACTTTTGAGAAGGGTTGTCTTGTGATGAGAGGCGAGTGTGTCGCGTCGAGTGAGTAACGCCTCTCGGTTATCACCGGGATGAGGTCGTTACACATAATCTGTGTAATTAGTTCGAAATTTTGTGTGACATATGTATTACATATGTATTGTATATGTCATGAGTTTGTAAAGTTGCTTTTCTTATCAAATCAGTTCAGGAATTTAATGTAAGAGATATGTATTGTATATGTAACACATATGTATGGTATGTGTAACGGATTTTGTAAACTTATTCTTGTTATCAAATTCAGTTCGGAATTTTATATGTGACATATGTATTATATATGTATGCTATTTGTATGGATTTGTAAAGTTACTTTTCTTCTTATGCCAGTTCAAAAAATTTATGTAAGAGATATGTATTTTATATGTAACACATATTTATTGCTTGTAAATTCAACGTGTGACATATGTGTGACAAACGTATTATATTTGCATGTTACAGCGAAAACAATACCATTTTTTTCTGTAAGTGTAATGTATGACATATGTGTTACAAATGTGTGTGAACCAGGTACTAAATGTAATTATTTTGTTTTTTTGGATGCTTGGTGGTGTTAGTTTAGCTTGTTTGTTATTTTTGTAATAAGTTTGTTTGGCTAGTTATTTTGTATTTTTTAACAAATTTTTTTTGTCATACCATGTAAGTTGCCCTTCTTAATTCTCAAAATAAACCAATCTTTAAAATTAAGGGAAATTGATGAGGTACTCTCTTTTAAATAATATTTCTACTGTTACATAACACTTCTATTTATTTAAGCATATGTTACTTTTCAACTTTTATTTATGATTTTACTAATTTTTTTGTCCTTTTCTATCTCCCCCTCCTTCCATGCGGCTCCTCCTTCTCCCTCCCCAAGATGTCACAATCAACCTTCTTTCTCTTAATTAATTTGAATTTTCGAAACTTAAAATCGTCATATCTCTCAAACCGTTGATTTTTTGGACTCAGTTCTTTCGCATATTTTATTCATTTTATTTTTATGTTCAAAAGAAGATCCATGATGACATAGTTTTGATGGAAAAAATGATCGAATTATAGAATTTTCCTAAAAACGATCTATAATGATCTATAATGTCGTAATTTTTTCTACAATATTATTGAAATATCATATAATGTTACAGGATTTGTCTATAATGTCATATAATGTTATATAGGTTTATAAAATGACATCATAGATAATTATAGGTTTACGAAATAATATTATAAATTATTATAGGTTTACAGATTGGCATTATGGATCGTTACAGATCATTATAGGCTTATAAAATGACATTATAAATCATTATAGGTTCACAGAATGAAATTATAGATTATTATAGGTTTAAAAAATGACATTATAGATCATTATAGGTTTACAAATTGACATTATAAATCATTGTAGATCATTATAAGTTTACAAAATGACATTATAGATCATTGTAGGATAAAACGTTAATAAATTCGTAAAATGAAATTATAGATAATTATAAATTTTATTAAATGACATTATAGATCATTATATGTTTACAAAATGACATTATAGATCATTATATATCATTATAGTTTTGCAAAATAAAATTATAGATCATTATAGATTTATGAAATGACATTATAGATAATTATAGGTCGTTATAGGTTTTCAAAATAACATTATAGATCATTATATGTTTACAAAATGAAATTACATGACATTATAGGTTTATAAGATGAAATTATAGGTTTATAATGACAAATTTGAAATTACATGAAATTATAGGTTTATACAAAATGAAAAAATGGTACAAATAATAGTGCAAAAATTGTAAACATAATTGAATTATATGTAACTAAATGGAGACTAAATTAAGCCAAAAATTACTAATAGGAATTCCTATTAATTTGACGGTCATGCTTTAGCAACTTCTTCTTTTGTAAGCATCTTTTTGACAAACAACTGCAGTCTTCGCCTTCTCTAAAATTGAGCTTGTAAGGTGCAATAACAAGACAATCCCCATTCAAATCCTCACCAAGAGCTTCTGATATCTTTTCCAGGTGATCTGCCATAAACATTCACCCAGTCCATCAATTGGAGATTAACAAAAGCCTTAAATCTGAGCCAAATTTTGAAATCAGATCTGAGAACTTTACTTCATTGATCTTAAAGAAAGATTACAAAAGAAGATACAGAGCAAATGAAATCCCTAGATCTTAAATCGATGACCTAAGGGAAAAGACTGCTAACAAACTCTATCCTAGCTGGTAAGTTAGTTGCGGCATTTAGGAAGAATCAGCTACAACGAGACTATAGTAAGCCTTCTTAATCATGTGGTTGTGATGTGCCCTTAGCTTCAACTTGACTTCTAATAGCCCCCCTCGAGTTGAAGCTGTTTAAAAATCCATCATATTCATCCTCTTCAGAAAAAGACTCATATAGTTGAAACTCTTGGACTTTGTAAACAAATCATCCAGCTGTAGAGTAGTAGGAACATAAGATACATTGAGAAATCCATCAGCTACCATGTCCCTAATGAAGTGAATATCCAATTCTACATGTTTCATCTGCTCATGAAGAACTGGATTCTTAGTGATCGCAAAAGCAGCTTGGCTATCACATTTCACTGAAATTGGCAAACAGACCTGAACCTCCAAGTCAGCTAGCAAATAGGAGAGCCACTTTATTTCATAACTTATGCTCGCAATGCTTCTATACTCAGCTTCTGCCAATGATCTACTGACTGTGGACTGCTTTTTGGTTTTCCAGGATACCAATGCATCTCCCAGAAAAAGGCAAAAACCAGTTAAGGATTTCCTAGTGATTTTGCAACTTGCCCAGTCTGAGTCGCAGTAACCAGACAATTGCAAAGTAGTGTTTTCAAGATAAAATAAACCACATTCCTTAGTCCCCTGTAAATACCTGAGCACCCTGTGAGCTGCGGTCAAGTGGTGATTACAAGGCTGCTGCATAAACTGGCTCAACTGCTGAGTTGAATAGGAGATATCAAGTCTTGTAACATTAAGATACAGAAGTCTACCAACCAATCTTGTATACCTCTATAGATCTTCTAGCAATGTACCTGGCGTTGACAAACTGTTACTGATATCCAGTGGACTGGAAGATGGATTGCAATCCTTCAATCCAGCATCAGCAGTCAAGTCTGAAATATACTTGGTTTGAGAGATAAAAGTTCCACCATTGCCCTATGCAACCTCAATCCCCAAAAAATATCTTGCTAATCCAAGATTTTTAATAGTAAATAGTGAATGTAAGTACTTCTTCACTTCTAATGTTAACTGATCAGTGGAACTCATAATCAGCACATCGTCTACATAAATCAGTAAAGCTATGAATCCAGAATCTGCCTTCTTAGTAAAAAAGGCAATGATCACTCTTTGATCTAGAGAATCCAAAAGACAACAACTTATCTGAAATTGCTTTGTGCCATTGTCTCCCTGCCCGTTTAAGGCCGTAAAGAGACTTCTGAAGCTTACACACTTCCCCTTCCTTTGCTCCTTTATACCCCTACGGAGGTAACATATAAATGTCTTCTGTAAATAGTGACATCCACCTGGTGTACACACCACTGCCTTGCTGCACCTACTGCCAAAAATAGCCTTACAGTTGCTGTTCTTGCTACTGGGCTAAAAGACTTAGTATAATCTTCCCCATAAACTTGATTGTAGCCCTTAGCCACGAGTCTCGCCTTGTATCTTTCTACTTGCCCATTAGAAAAAATTTTTACCTTATAGACCCATTTGTTGTCTAAAGGTTTCTTTCCCTCTAGTAGTTTACATATAATCCAAGTCTAGTTTGCTTCTAAAGCATCCAATTCCTGCTGCATAGCTTCTACCCAGTTAGGGTTTTTGTTGGCCTCAGTAAAGTTCTTAGGCTCTTTAACTTGTGAAATGCAACTTAGAAAAGCTAAATGTTCTGTCATTTCTGCCAAACTGACATAATCAGAAAGCCACCCTGGAGATTGCCTGCTCTTATTTGACCTCCTTGGTTCCATGTCAGTAGCCACTGATTCAATCTGAGCTCCATAACTAGGACTGAAACCACTCTTCAACTCATTGCCTGCTCCTGTGCCTGGAATAGAGATTGCCTGTGAATCTGTGTATGCTGTAAAAAAGGGGAAAACAAGATTGTAAAATTGTACATCACGAGGCACCACAAGCTTCTGCTGAGATAAATCATAGACTTTGTAACCTTTTTGCCCTGCAGAAAACCCCAGAAATATGGCCTTATGAGCTCTAGGCTGAAACTTATCCCTTATAGGCAAAGCACTGTAAAAGCACAATGCCCCAAACACCTGATATTTATTATAATCAGGTTTTCTCCCATAAAACCTTTCAAAAGGTGACTGCCAGTTCAACACTCTAGTTGGCAACACATTAATAATACTTGCAGCATGCATAACTGCTTCTCCCCAAAACTTCATAGACAGATTGACAGTAATCGTCAAGGCTCGAGCAATTTCTAGTAAGTGCCTATGTTTGCGTTCTACAACCCCGTTTAGGTGTGTAGCTACAGGTTCTTTGGTGAACAATCCCTCTCTTTTGAAACATTCTCCAGCATTGAGAGTTAACAAATTCTCCCCCATTATCTGTTCTGATCACTTGAACATTTGCAGCATACTGTGTACCTACTAAATTCAAGAAACTCTCCAAGGCAGTAAAAACTTCACTTTTCTGCTTAAGCAAGTATATACAAGTTATCCTTGTAGAATCATCTACAATTGTGAGAAAAAAACATCCACCAGTTAAGGACACCTGTTTATAAGGCCCCCAAACATCTAAGTGAATCATCTGCAATCTGTAATTTGTAGAAATAGAACTTTTATTGAAAGAAAACCTATGTTGCTTAGCCTGTGGACAGACTTCACATTGCATAGGATTACAATATATTTGTATGACTTCTATATGACTCAAACTGTCAAAAGAAGCATGGCCAAGTCTCTCATGCCAACAATTATTTAAATCTCGTTTAACAACAGAATTGCAAGAAAAACTACTAATAGAATCAATCTACTTTTGATCAAAAGAAGTCCAATCTAGCAGATACAATCCATTTGTCAACCATCCCATAACTTTTATCTCCTTAGAGTTCTAGTCCTGTAGGCAACAATAATTGGCACAAAACACAACTTCAACACCATTATCCTTCAATAACTGACTAACTGACATCAGATTGTAATGATAACCAGGCATAAACAAGACATTTTTCAATAGAATTCCCTGTTTCATCTTAATGTCTCCTTTTTGAGAAATGGCTTGTGTATTCCCATCCAGTAAATGAATCAAATGAATTTTACTTTTTGTAATTAGACTATTAAACAAGCATTTTTTATGGCACATGTGAGCACTAGCACCACTAACAATTATCCAAGTGTGTTGACTTGTTGAATATAGTCTGTTACTTGAGAATCCAATAAATGCAATGAAATCAGTGTTAGCAGGTTGCAGTGGCGATTCTGGCATCACTTCTTTTCCTTTGACCATCTTGTAAGCCTCATGTACAATCATGTTGAGTGTATTCGAGTCCACACTTCCATCTCCTATCCTTCCCTGCAAGTAATATTGCTCCATCTGCGAAGGTGAAGCTTGATTAGCATGAAAATGAGACTGTTTACCTCTCTTTGACCTTGGCCTGTCCCACCACTCAGGAAAGCCAATTATCTTGAAGCAAGTCTCCTTTGTATGCTTTGTTTTTCCACAGTTACTGCACTTCAGTTTCGATTTGTCTATTTCACCATCTCCTTTCTCCTTCGAACCTTCGAAACCAGATCTGTGAGAGAAATTCACCATATGCGTTTGTGTGTTAGCAAAATGAGCCATCTCCGCCATCTTATCATTGCAAACTTCATTATGTTTCTCGATCTTCGTTATCATTGAGTAAGCCTTATCCAGGCTAGTTAAGGGAT
Source organism: Euphorbia celastroides (assembly GCA_948291685.1). NCBI lineage: Eukaryota > Viridiplantae > Streptophyta > Magnoliopsida > Malpighiales > Euphorbiaceae > Euphorbia > Euphorbia celastroides. The sequence goes on along the minus strand of CAOJBJ011081794.1, from coordinate 4,285 downwards.
CCATTAGGAAGATCTGATTCTTTGCATTGTCATAGCTTGAATTCAGTCCCATCAAGAATTGAATCAACCTATCCTCATGTTCTTGATCTGCAATTCGACTAAACGCATTACAGGCACAGTTCTTCCCAGCTCCACATTTGCATCCAGGAATCGGCCTCAACAGTTGCAGTTCATCCCACATCCTCTTGAGTTTGTTGAAATACTGTAGTACTGTATACTCTCCTTGCTCGAACATGCTGATCTCGCGTTTTAATTTGTATAACATTGGGCCATTACTTTCGCAGAATCTGTGCTCCAGTGCTTTCCATAGTTCCTTCGCAGTTGACACATATGTGAATCCTTCAGCTAGATCTCTTGAAATTGAATTCAAGATCCAAGATGTCACCAAGCAGTCGTTCTTCTTCCACTTTCAAAACTCTGGAGTACCTTCTTCTGGTTCTTCTTCTTCATCAAGGGCATACTGAATCTTATCCTTCACAGTCAACGATCTTATCATCGAGTTTCGCCATGCCAGAAAATTGCTACTTTCGATCAAGATTGAGTTTACGATTACCAAACCTGGATTCTCCTGTGTCGATCCTCTGTTTCTTACGTCCTCTGATTCTCCTTCTTCATTCGATCTCTCAAATCCATCATACGACGATTCTCCAGTGAGATTAGGATTCATGCGAACTTTACCTCCTCTCTTCTTCTTATCCATGGCTCTGATACCATGAAATCAGATCTGAGAACTTTACTTCATTGATCTTAAAGACAGATTACAAGAGAAGATACAAAACAAATGAAATCCCTAGATCTTATATCGATGACCTAAGGGAAAAGACTGCTAACAAACTCTATCCTAGATGGAAAGTTAGTTGCGACAATTAGGAAGAATCAGCTACAACGAGACTACAGTACGCCTTCTTAATCATGTGGTTGTGATGTGCCCTTAGCTTCAACTTGACTTCTAACAATTGTTGCTAAGACGGGAAAATGTACATTGTGCTATATCACTAGTAGACAATATATTTCTTTTATATCTAGGTTACTACTCCCTCCGTTTTTATTTACTTGTTTTTTAACATGTTTCACACTTCTTAAGAAAATTATTAATTAAGGATATGAATATACTAATTGACCCTTTACATTTCTAACTAACGCAATCTATTGTTGAAAAAAGCTTAACATTAAATGAGGGTAAAGTTGGAAGAATAAAAAAACAATGCTTAGAAATATGTGAATGACAACTTATTATACACATCTAAAAAGGAGCTAAAAAGACTATTAAATAAAAACGGAAAGAGTATTTATTATCAATTTTTCTCACCTAAGTGCTTATCTTTGTTGCTTCCTCAAAAATACGTCTGGAGAATCCAATTGAATATCTCAAGGAAGATATGGATTAGTAGTTTGAGTGTTGTTTCTCTGTCTCAACTTTAGTTGGATGGATGGCTCATGAAAAAGAAACTTTAAAAGAGGAAAATCGAGAATATCAGGCCAGCAAAATTAAATCCAAGAGAAAACTATAAATACATTTTCTTTTTGAAAAGAAAGGTATTTGTTTATCTCTGAAAAATGGAAAAGACATAAGGACAAGAAACAATATGCAACCACTAACAGTCCAACAAAGAAAAGCCTGCAAATGATGAGGTACTTTGCTTGCATTTCATTATGTTTTTAATCATGGAATTTTGAACTCTTTTATTTGCAAATAAATAAATTAATTGAAATACATATATTAAAAAGAAAAAGCTGCTGCAAGCAGTTAGATTTGTGGTATAGAGTACACTTTTTTTTTACCAGTGAGTTCTTGAGATATGGGGTTGAGTAGCTGTACTAATTGCTATATTTTTTTTGGTTTCTATTGCTTAACATTATATATAATCCCATCACCTTATTTCATTGTTTTGTAGTTGTTGCATAGTTAAGGTCGGAAACAATATGACCATATAACACAAAAAAATTTGTATTTGTATTTCCAAAACAAAATTGGGACATTTTTTCTTAACTAATATGAGTCATAGGCCAAATGTGCTCAATTTTATTAAATTTTGAACTAAACTAAAGGATGGGAAATAGGAGAACAAAACAAAAAGTGGTGGATAAGTTTAGGAGCTAGAAGAATTATTTACATTTTTAAAAAGAAATTAGACAAAAACCTTCCTAAACTAATTGATAAGATATTTGATTTAAAAATTGATTATGAAATAAAAATGGGATAACTTGGCCAACATGCCTATAAGCAAATGATGAAGACAAAAAGAAAGGTATGAGAAAATTATCGAATCATTGATTTGGAGTCATATGACCTTGAAAATATAGACAAAAAATGGATAGATAGCAGACAATGTTGGTGTGAATCTGATTACAAATTAATAATTTAAAAAAAGAGAGAAAATGCTCTGTAAGAAATAATGGAGAACTAATTAGTTGGTAAAGACAATGAACCAAAATAGAGCAAAAAGGAAGGGATTTGCAGATATATGATATGATTAGGAACCATATCTCTTCCTGATTCTAAATTCATCCCACAAAATCTGGATTTATATAAAATTTAATACATAATGTCGTCACACGTCCTTTATGGAATTATCAAAATTATTTTGATTCTATTTCATGATTAAGGATCGGTAAAATCTATTACCGATTCCAAACTCCAAACTAAACAATTTTCATCTAACTAATTTTGTATTAGATTTGGGATCTTTTAATTTGTTCCGTTTCCCCTAAGATAGAGGAGATATTACGATGCCATAATTTTTATATTTCTTTCCACTTTTTGTAAATTACATTTTTAGGAATCGAGTAAAGCGTATCATAAGAACCTAGTGTATATCTATTAAATATAAGCTCAAACGAGAAAAAAATCATAGAGATTTACAAGGATTCATTTCAAAATGTTTGAGTCATACAACTTTGAATTTTTAAACATGTGATTTCAAAGCTCTTTTTATGTGTAGCAGGCTGTGGTATAAGACACTTATACCTGACATAAAGCTCTTATATATATATTAGCAATTTTATGTCTATAGGTTATGTATAAAGTGTTTTATGCCTCATGTAAAGCACTTACATTGGAGATTTTTCCGGCGACACGTTTGTAGTATAAAGTGTTTATAAGTGGTAAAAAGTTCTTATAACTAGCTCATATTACCACAATTTGTTCAAATAGTTATGTTATAAAGCACCTTGTATAAACGATTTTGTGTCTAGCAGGTTGTCTAGTAAAGCAGTTATATTGGGTATAAAGCTCTTATACCTGCTATTTTGTGAGCAACAAATACTGGTATAAGAGCAGGTATAAGAGCGAAAGCGAAAAGTTGTTATAAAGCTTAAGCTATGATATCAACGATTTTATGAGCAAAAAGTTGTTGTAGTGAGAGCTTATGCCTGATGTAAAGCTCTTAATCCTTCAATTTTAAGTGCAATAGGGTATAATAAATGTTATATGTGAAATAAAGCCCGTATACCAGCAATTTTGTGTGTGTCAGGTTGCGGTATAAAGCACTTATACATGTTATAAAGCTTTATACCACTTTCTTGTGGGTTATGATATAAAGTTATTATATCTAGTATAGATGTCTTTTACTTGGAATAAAGTTCTTGTATCGTAGTGAAGCTCTTACATTAGTGATTTCATTTCTAGTAGGCTGCGGTATAAAGCTCATCAATATTTTTTGAAGCAAGTTGGGATGTAAAAGTATACTTAGTATAAAGCTCTTATAAAAATAAATCTAGGCATAGGCAGTGTAGCATGCATAAAAGATGGTCTAAAGCCCTTATACCTCTCATAAAACTCTTATACTTGGTGTGAAGCGCATTTCATACTACCTAATGAAAAGAAAAAAGAAAATTTCGTAATAATATATCAATTTAGATCTTGTTTCAAATATAAATAATAAAATCGAACAAAATATTTCAGTGATTCGTAGCAAAAAAATAAATAGTTTACGAGATGTAGTCGTTTTAAATTACAAATTTCATATAAAAATTGGAGAGAGCAAGTGATTTTAAGAAATAAGGGATTTTAGGAATTTGAACTTGAAAAATGGATAAATGCTGCTGGTTTCATTTGAAGGAATACAAATCATATATGTTCAAAATATAAGAGTTAGCTGAAATGGCAAAATACTGATCATTATTAAGTAACTTTTCAGGTAAATAAAAAAAAGCTATGATGAAAAATGTAAAAGAGAATATATCACAGACTATCTAAAATGTAGAAGAGAATATATCACAGACTATATGGAAATAGTATACAATCGAGCAATTCAACTTTAAAATGAACCTAAAGAATCTCATA
>CAOJBJ011081491.1:0-12166 GCA_948291685.1 Euphorbia celastroides | reverse complement strand
AGCAACAGGCTGAGCCACCAATCCCGGCCTGAGATTATGGCTAATAAACCCTTTAAACACCAAGCCGAATCCTCCCTCTCCGAGATAATTACTCTTCGAAAATTTTCGAGTCGCCATTTCCATTTCTTTGAGGCTAAAAACGTGAAGATTAAAAATAGAATTTGATAGGTCACTCATTGGTAAAGGGGACCCTGGATTGGTGAGCTCTGATAGAGAGATTCTCTGTGAGTTTAGATTGTGGTTCGAAGCGTGGATTTTCGGGTTTTGAAAATCGGTTTTTGGGTCTTTTAAACAATCCGGAAAAAACAGTTTTAAGAGTTTCCAACTGAATTTTTTTGGACTCATGGTTGTAGAGGATTAAGTTGGAGATTAAGAGCATGTGTTGGCTTGGGATTTGATAAGAAGTTGGTTAGATATATATAGAGATAGTGGTTTGGTCTTCCTAATTATGTTTATAATATAAACAAAATATTTTATGAATATATTGGCTCCAATTAATTTATTTTCCAGGAGCCATATATAACTAGTGTGTTTCAAATTCTTTTATTTTGTCTATTATTTTTCTGAGTCTTAAAAGGTCTTTTTTCCGCTCTTAAACATGTAAAAAGTGTATAACTTTTCTTTTGATTTGTGTGTCAACTTATGGTTGAAGAGTGAGAATCAAAAGAGTGATATTAACCGTGAAAAGTTGAATACCAAGCAAAAACTTAACTTTTCATAGAAAGATAAAGATAATTAGGACCTTTTAAAAGTTCAAATGAGCAATTTTAAAATATAATAACTACAAGGACCAACTAATTTGGGCAATGATTTTTATATAGTGAGTTATTATCCTGAAAGTTGAAAACTCGGCTTCAAGTGTTAGATAACATTTGTGGTATAAAGTTGGAACACATAGTGTGGTGATAAGACTTGCATGGCGAAGGAGGTATAATAATATCTTAGTAGGGCGATGCCTATCTCAATTATAAATTCCCTTACATACAATTCATTACCATTAATTTTTGTTTTCATATATCTACCTGATGGTGAATTTGAGAGCCGCTTCAACCTAGTAAAAATGTATATGCTTCATGTTGAAATTAATAGTCGCACAAACCTTATGATAAATAGAGTTTAGGTTTTGTGCATAAAATACCTGAAAAAAAGAAGATAAAAAGTGATTTTATCTAAAAAAATACAAATTTCAGTTTGAGTGGCTATGGAGTACACTTTTTTCAAGTTAAAGGCAACTTTTGGATACATTTTATTGAGTTAAAGCAGTTATATGATGTACTTTATCAAGTTAAAGAAGCTTATAAATACAAGTCGAAGTTGACTGAGGCAGATGGTCAAGTGCCAAATTTGAGTGGGTAAAAATGTATAAAGCCTAAGTCACAACCAATCTTATCTTTTTCCTTCATTCTCTAGAAGGAATTAATAATCACATCAATTTTTTTATTTGAAAAATTAAACAAGTCGAGTCCATATATTTGCTAGATGAAGAGTCTATTAAATAATCTTCATGTCTCTTCCTGACTTGGAATAACTATACGGGGTAATTAATGCATTCAGCCGATTATTTTTATTTGGTAAGTTATTATCTTTTCTTTGCAAAAGTTGAAATTTCAGTTTGAAGTGTTAGATATCATTTGTGGTTCTAAAGTTGGAAAACATAGTGAGGTGATAAGACAATTTGTAACAGATAATTTTTGTTTTTATAAACATACTTTGAATCATGTATTTGAGAGTCGCTTCAATTAAACAAAAGTGTACTTGTGAGCAGTTTCGTGCTTAGAATTATAGTCATACAAACTGTATAATAATTGGAGTTTGGTTTTTGTGCATAAAATACATGCATGTAAAGGTGAATGCAAAGCACAATTTTATCTAAAAAATATAAATTTCATTATAAGTGGCTATCAGTTACACTTTTATCAAGTTAAGGCAAATCTTAAGTATACTTTGTTGGGTTGAAATGATTTTATGATACACTTTGTCAAGTTGAGAAAGTTTATAGATATAAGTCGAAATTGACTGAAGCAACCGGTCAAGTTCCAAGTTTGAGTTGAAGATGCATTAAGCCTAAGTTACAACCAATCACATCTTTTTCATTCTAAAGGAAAAGCATTAATCTTCGTTCTCTAGAAGAAATTAATAATCACATCAACTTTTTTAGAAAAAATAAACAATTCAAGTCCATATATTTGCTAGATGAAGACTATATCAAAGAATCTTCATGTCCCTTCTTGACTTGGAAAAATGGAAATACTTTTTTGGAATGTAATTTTCATACTTTATGCTATTCATTTGTCATTATATGTGAAAATTCTTGGTGGTTTCAATTTTCTTACTCTTGAAAAATAGAAAATTAATTTTCACTTAAAATTTGATTGGATTCAATGATCGCAATGTGTAATTGTGTATAGCAAAGAGTTTTAGAAGCACGTGTTTATCTAATTTAATTTTTCAACCATCTTTTGTTGAATTTTAATTAGATATTACTGCACAAAAGTATTGCAAATTAAAACATCAAATCTAGTCACTTATCAGATTTTTAATACAATACGAAGTTTGGCGAAAAATATGTGAAATTATTCTTGCAATCATAGAAAATTGACTGCTTTATGTCCCACACGCTGTGTATATACTGAATAAAAGTTTTTGAACTATTCCGGCTTTCAGACTATATATTATTACATTTTGGTTTTGTTAATAAATTTTTGCTTGTGAGTTAATTAAATATACGGCTAACTAAATATTTAGAATTCTTATTTAATTTCGAAAAAACTAACATATGGCATTGCCGTGAAAGCAGAAAAAATACTTTTCTTAAAAAATTGAACTAGGCAACACGTCTGTTGAAATGCATATTTTGTTATTAGAATTATAGTTAAGATTTTTTTTATTAATATGTTTGTGGGGTTAATTTTATTTATAGTAAATCAACTATTCTCATTTTCTTAATTTCACACATAAATTCATTCTCTTTCATTATCATACATAAATTTGTAGATAACATTTTATTACTGTACACATGACTTACTATTGAAGGTTACTCTTATTATGTAAGCATTTTACTGTATTCAATATATAGAGTATGGCTACATCGAATGTACAATTCTATTTTTAGAGAAATGTTTCAACTAAATAATTACTTTATATTTTATTTTTCTCTTTCCTCACATATTATTTTTATTTCATGTAACTTTATACTACCTTTGGCGACACTAAGGACTACTCAGTTTTAATTGTATTGAGCTTTCATTTTTTCTGCCATCTTATTTATTTTACATTATTGTTTCCAAAATCAACATTTTTTAACTGTTATTAAAACTAAGATGAAACTTTTTAAGATACGAGTAAAATATGCAAATTTTTTCACTGCGGCAATAAAACTTTTATTAAACGTAGAAAAAAATGAATGATATGAAATTTCTCAATTTAAAAAAAAAGAAGGTTTTTTCTATTTCAATATTTTTAACAGTAAAATTAAATGAATGATATGAATCTCCAGCTTGTGTTGCACATCTTTTGTTTTCGACTTAATCTACACTCTTTTATCTCAACAAAAAATATTTTTTCCCATTTTCTTTTAATTTTATTTTCTTACAAATTTTAATTTGGTAAACATTTTAAATTCAGATTTCATTGATTGATGATCTAAACTACATGATTTATAGAAGAACCCAAAACCTTTTAGTATTAATTAATTAGCAAATTCTATATATGATTTCTGGAGTGTAGCTAAAAATTAGTCTAATAAACCAAATTAGTTTTTTGATAGTAGCATAATAATATTTCTTTAATAATGTGAGGCGGAGAGAATCAAAGTTGATGAAAAACTACTAAATTAATTGATTAATTTTCAATAATAGGTCACGTGTATTACATTAAAAGGTCACCCATTAAGCTTACATATGATAACGAGAAAAAATGAAATTTATGTATGAAAATGAGAAAACGTGGATAGTTGATGCACTATAGATGAAATTAAGCTTATTTTTATGGAATTCATCTATTTTGGACAAGTTTAGAAAGACAAAAGTAACTTTCAAAATCTAAAGAAACAAACCGTTATTAAATACAAATTTATTTAGGAGGTTTAGGTATAGTCAATTAATTATGTTTTGTGTATCCAATTAGAAAAGAAATTAGTGGAATTATTTAGTATTTTATGCGAGTCAACGTTTGTCAAAATCATTACGAAACACAAAATCTAACCATTGGATTAAGCGTAATTATGATCCTAACATGCCATCACATTCCACTTAATAAATTTCTTTTATTATTTTTACTATTTTTCATCTTCTTTAATAATGGGTCCACTGCTGAAAATGACGACAAATACAACATAGCAAACTTATGAAGAGAGATAAATCATGAAAAGCATAAAAAAAACTTTACATTTCACGTCATTTATGAAGTCCTCAATAGTATTAGTATAATTCGAACCCAAACAAAAACGTTATAGAAGTTACTTATAAGCCAAATCAAAATCAGATGAAAACTTTATCATGGTCAATAATTCATAAGTTAGAAAAGCAGAATCAATGAATTAAAAGAAAGATTAGCTAATTAATTGAATGATAATGATAAAATTGGATAGTAATTTCAAGTCGGCAAAAAGGACTACTGCCTCCTAAATAGTGAGAAATCATGAAGAATGGTGTGGACTAAGGAAACATCTTTTGATTTTTGTTTTTGCAGTTTGGTCCATCAAACTTTTTAACTTTCACAAATTAGCCATCTTTAATTTTTCAATTGACTAACATTACATACAAGACTACCGACCATCTTTTTATTTGAATTGATTAGGTTTAGCTAAATAAATGAAATATTGAAAAGAAGTTCCAAACTTTGGTTTAATTTCTAACTTCGAATTAGGGTTTTGTTTAATTTAGCAATTATGATTTGTTCTCGTGTAGGGGGTGCTTTACTTGGTACCGATACGTTTTTCTATCTGCTAATAATTTTTTGTTTCCGACATAATTTGAAGCAGTTGTGTGATAAGTACAATGAAATATTTAAGATTATTATATGATGCCGAAAATTTTTAATAAATTTTTCAAACACCACCTAAAAATTCACCAACTTCAACCTTATAAGTTTTGACTCTTGACTCGTGACACTGCACCTCAAATGCAAAGCTCGAATATCAATTTCATTATAACCGGACGACTTGGTCAAATTAATGAAAAATAACATGATTCAACATTTAATGCATAGTTAATCAACCCATGTCAAGTTCACATACTTGTCATTTTAAACCGATGTAACTCAAAATATAAAAGTAAATAATTGTTAGTTACGGTGAAGACTATGGTGAATTTGTTTTTTTTTTTCTTACTTTGTCATTATTACCATTGGATTGAATTTCATCACACTAATCCAATGGTGATGAAGGACAAAGTAAGATTAACTTTAGAGAAAATAAAGTTACTTTAGAATCTCCCGTTAGTTATTATCGATTATTTCTAGTTTTGAAATAATTATAAATAGTTTAATTAAACACTTATAACATTTAAAAGACAAAAGACAACTACTTTAAGGGTTGTCCGAAATCCAATAAGCATATTCACATCGGTATGATTTTTGTTTTGAAGTACATTCAAGTTTCTTCCAAATTATAAGTATGCTAAAAAATTATTTCACAATAAACACATAAGTTGTCTGGAAAGTTTAGAATTAGTTTCGAGGTAATTCCCCAAGATATAATTAGGATTATAATGAGTCAATAAGAAGATTATTTGCATGCTCAAGGAAAGAAGTAACTTGGTGAACACAAAATATTTACACGGTATGTAAGAATTATAAACAAATAATTAACTAACTAATCAATTAATTAATTAGAGTAGTAATTTTAATTAGGGGTCAACTATGAGATTCAAATAGGGAAATTGTAGCTAATACTATGTTTAGGGAGTGTGTTTGTAGTTTTACCAGGAAAGAGTAAAATATTTATAGTTTTACTATATTTTTCACAAATTTACTAGATTTTGAGGGCTCCTTGTTTTTTAATGGTCCCCACTACCTCTCTCTCATTCATTTTGATTTTCAAATTTTTAAACGGTCATATCTCTCAAACTGTTAATTTTTTTGACACGATTCTTTCGAATATTTATTCGTTATATTTTTATCGTTAAAACAAGATCTATGATGATATACTTTTGTACTGTTTTTTAAAAGGTATATTACTTTTGTACTGTCTGGGTAAAATTATTATACCGATTTTGAAAAAGGTATAATACTTTTACATTATCGTTCTAAAAGTAGTTTACCGATTTCAAAAACAGTATAACATCTTTTATACTATTTGTTGTAAGAGTATTATACCGATTTTGAGAAAAGAGATAAGTATTATACTGTTTTTGAAAAGGTATACTACTTTTACACTGTCTGTGTAAAATTATTATACCAATTTCAAAAAAGGTATAAAACTTTTATATGAAAAGGTATAAAACTTTTATACGTTCAATGTAAAAAGTATTATCCCAAAATTTTAAAAGGTATAACACTAATATATGAAATTAATGATATGACTACATATGAAATGTCCTGTTTAAAAATTTTGATGGAAAATTATTATCTTTACACCATCAACATTTATTAACTAATAAAGGGTAATCTTATAAATTTAGAACATTATCATGTTGCAACACAATACCCAAATTTGTTCACAATCCCAAATCACCCTTTTTTCTCAAATCTTGCCGCACCGCCTCATCGCCGCGCTGCCGCAACTCGGCGAAATTGTTGACATGTGGTCGTCCCAAAATGAAATAATCAAAAGATCATAAATCCATTTCCTTTTCAGTTCTTTTGATTTTCTTACTGAAATCTCAATCCCCGTCGAATTTCTCCTTCGATCGGTCAGATTTTTACGTCCCGTCGCCGCATCTGCTCGTTTTCCGAGTCCGCCGTCGTTCTTTTAGCTCGCCGTCACTGGTTTTGGTTGTATCTCGTCGGTAAAACGCGCCGGATTTCAGCTTTTCGAATCTAGCTTCTCGGCGCAGAGCTCGTCGTCTCGACGCCGAAGCCGCCATGAAAACAGAGATGCCGAAAATTAGGACGAAAGTCGTAAAATTATGAATATTGTATATGTTGATATGCTTTTTTAGGAATGGGTCCGTAGGGTCCTTAGATAGGGTAGAAAATCCCGTAAAAATGTGTTTTGCCCTAATGTTTACTTGACTTTGAGATTGGATTGCTTTGAAAGAGAAAGGCATCAAGGGCTGGGCCAGCTTCTATATAATTATCTGACAAGAAAAATCATGTCCTAAGTATTGTATCGACGAGTATGTTCTTCCTTCAGATTTTTGTCACATAACTTTTGTAACAAAAAACTAGTGTATCATAACCTTTAAACAATTCTATACGTTCCTTTAGCTTCTCTTGTCTTCTTATCTGATTGATGATGTCACCATAATGTTATGCATTTTTTTGCAATTTTTTTTATCTTATTTTACGATTATCTCTCAAATTGTTTATTTTTTTCGCATACCGGTTTAGGATTTATTGTTTGTCTCATTTTTATCTTTCAAATGACATCCATCATGATAATACTTTTTTAAAAAAATAATTTCAATTTTTTTATCCGTGTTATGTCCAGGATATAACAGCATATATCGTTATAACACTAAATATCAATATCACTGTATATATAAATTGAAAATGAAAGAAACAATTGAAAAAAGAAGAACATAAGCTGAAGAACAAGGAAAACAAAATAGAAAAGGAGAAGAGATCGGTCAGGAACGACGAGATCGAGCGGAGAGGACGATGACTCATCAGATCCAGTCGATTTTCCGGGGGCGATTTTCAGATTTAGTTCCAGTCGATTTTTCGGCGAGTGATAGGGACAACGACGATGACTTCGGAGACGTAGATGGTAATAGATGGACGGAAACGAGATTCTCAGATCTGGAACAATGGAGGAGCTGTAAAGATCGGACTTGTCGAGCTCAAAGGCGGAGTCTAGCGAGAAAGTAGACCGGAGAGGTGGTGAGGAAACGGTGGTTCAGCCATGGGAGCAATGGAACTGAAAAAATAGAAGAGTGGGAAGAGAGAAGAATGGAAGAAAGAAGAACAATGAAAAAGAGAAAAAGAAAGGAAGAGAGAAGTAGAAATCAACGTATAAATTGAAAGTATAAAAGTAATAATAGTTATGGAATGTAATAAAAATAATAATAGTTAAATGATATAATTAGTTTTAAAATTTGGTTAGAAATAATAATTTCCCATATTTTTTCCTAATTATCTATAGTGTTAAACACAAAGGGAACAAGTACTCAGTCGTCAATATGTAAAATTTACTTTATAAAATTTTGTTGTGCTTTTCTTTTGATAAACTGGTCATATTTGGATGAATCAACTTGTATGTAACCCTTACTCTTTGTTGACATGATATATATGAACTTAAAACTTGTTATCAAGGTATATCAATTTATTACTATACTAAATTGATGGCATATGTTACCAATTAGACTTCAGCCTGATTGGTATATATATTAATTTAAATAGGGATACTTTTCTACAAAGAAAAGTCTTTTCATTGAAATATGCGAATAAAATCTTTTGTCCCCAAAATTGTGTTCTCTCCTATGTCCTTTCACTCATTAATTGACATGTAGTCAATGTTCTCCTTCCTTACCCCACTTTTTATTTTTTCTCTTTCCTATGTGTCAATCAATAAGTGGAGAGACATGGAAGGAGACACAATTTTAGGGACAGCAGATTTAACTCTGAAAATCCTGCTAACACGAAAACCCCATAGAACCCCAGCCTATAATGCCTACACTCGATCGATCATGCTGTCCACCCGCATCCCGTCTTTGAAAGTCATCCGATATGGTCGACGTGTCCGCCAAAATATTGTAATCGAACTTATAACCTTTACGGTTCAGGAGTGGTTTCTCCAATGCTCTACAGTAAAGTCTACCCACTTCAGTCCTAACAATAGCTGAATCCTCAGTTGGATCATACGACAACACCTGATCGTTCAATGATACCGGAAAATGGTGAATTGCAAACTCTCCCCTTGTTAGCAGAACCCCGGTTCCCTGGTAGTAGGAATGATGATTGGAAACTATGGCTTTAACGATATTTTTTAACTCAAACTCAAAATAGCAAGTGGTACAGTACCAACTCCCCGAATTCAGGGAAGACATAACGACCACCGAATAATGGCATTCATTGCAGCGAGATTAATTGGGATTGTAGTTTGTTTTAAAAAAAATGGTTTTTGTAAAAGGCATTATGACATGGCCTAGAGGCTTGTACTTGTGGTCCTATTTATGGCATTTATTTGCTTTTCCCTTTATTAAAAACACTAACCCAAGTCCGGTCCAAGCCCATGATCTAAATTTCGGTCCCGGGCTGGGCTCGGGTCTGACTTATGGAGACAAACAGTTGTGCGTTGGCAAGAACATATTTATCGAATCTCCACACTTAAAACTTTTATGAGAGGGGGTATTTTTGTCGTGGAAAGTCAATTGATCAATATCTCAGTGACTAGAAATTTTACTGGTCAACAATGGTCAATAATGGTTATATATTAATGATGATTTAGTGTAAAGGGGGGCCGTGGAAGGTAAGTTGGCCCCCGAAAGAAAAAAACAACTTTTTTACGATCCGTTAGAATATATATCTGTAAAATTTAATGATTGTTAGTGTAAATACCAGATATTTTCTGGAATTTCTTTGTAGGACATGTTGTCCACCTTATAAATAGACTTCCTACTCCTTTACTTAATAATAAAAGCTCTTTTTAGGTTTAGAAGGATTGTACTTGCACTCTAAAGGTATAGAATAGACGCCAAATTTCTCCTGAAGTCATAGCTGCAAAATGTGGCATTGTGAGAAATACCGTGCCAAAACATATTGTCAAGATAGGAACTATCTCTGTTTGAAGAATTATCTTGCTCCAGCTGAAACGATGTACCATTTTCACCATAACAAATTTTGTTATAAACCACTATTTTCTTTGCAACTCATCATGTGAAATCGTTTCCTTTTATCTGAGTAAGGTTCAATATTCAAAACTTTTTCGTCTACTATCATTTAGATAAGGACAAAGAGTGTTACATTGGCTTATTCAAATTTGGAGTCTCGCTTTGACTGCACATGTATTGAAATTCAGACTCAGTTCTTTTTAGCTTATTTTTCATTCAGTCCAATTTGTTCTGTTTCATTTCGATTCAGTTCAGTTCAAGTCTTATTCAATAAGTTTCGATTGAGTTCAATTCAATACTTATTCAATAAGTTTGAGTTAAATCCATTCAGTTCAGTTCAATCTGTCGCTAGCCATTTAGTTGAAAAGAGCAAAGCTTATGTGCTTGCCTCGAAAAGAACCAATATGATTTATTGCACTCCACTTTGACCGATCAGGAAGTCTGTTCTTGCCTGTTGAACATGGATGAAATCAAGGTAGACCTTAGTGAACTAAACTGGAAGGATTGCATCATCAACTCATTTGAAACCATACACTTCTCTTTGAATAATGAACTCAGTAATAGCGATCTCCCTTCGGCTCCTCATTCCGGCAGCAATGACGGGCTTCGGGTATGCATAAGAAAGGATGAGACTAGTTAGAAGCTAGTAAAGGGGAATAGCGTAAAATGTAAATTACAAAATTAATTAAAGAAAAATGCATGACTAATTTCTATTTTTATGTATAATTACAAATAGTTAGAAAAAGCATGTAAATGTTACCATTTCCCTTAAAAAAATTAATGGTTCATGTTTATTTTAGCATGTTGTTAAATACAGTCGGATATTACTTATTGTAGTTGGTACAGTAAACAAAATTATTCGTACTTAATAAATAATCATATTCTAAACATTTTTTTACTTCCGATCTCAAATATGAACAACAAACAAATCAATTCAACCAGTACAACTATTCATTAAAATTGGAAGAAAAATAAAATTGAAAAGGAAAAAATCAACATGTGCATGTCCATGGACGTTTTAGCAAAACACCTATGTCACTACACTGGCGTTCCAGCCAAACGGCCATGCATAGGCAAGAACATATTTACCGAATCTCCACACTTAAAAATTTTATGAGAGAGAGTATTTTTGCCTTTTTAACCTATCGCAACAAGTAAATTTCGATTGCATTTAGCAATTCAATTCTTTAAAATTTGAAAATGATATGCATAAGAGTAAAGTAAAAAATAATTGGAAAATTACATGACTCACTAATAGTTTTAAACTAATTACATATTTCATCTTTGAAGGTTACTTAATGTCTGACCTTGTCCTCTCTAATTTCCCCCTTTCATTGAACATGATCCATATATGGAGGCTAATTTCTTCGTTCTTCTCATTCTTTCATTTTCTACTTTTATCTTTTCCTTTTTTCCTTCTTATTTCATGTTCATTTCTTCAATTTCCTACTTTTTTATCATGTTCGATTTTGTTTTGCTCTTCAATTTTTGTTTCAATACCGCTTCTTCAATTCGTTTCTTTTAATTTTGCAGCTTTAGCTATTAGGGGATTTGAGTCGATTTACTCTCAAATCAACATTGCCTTTGATTTTCAAACTCAAACTTTAAGAAGCAATCGACGCGTCCGTCACTGGCTCTTCTCTCTCCAATTTGATTTTAATTTTTGATTCAGTTTTCAAGGTTTGTCTCATCCTATGTATGCCATTATTGTTCTTGTTCTTCTTCTTTCAGCTTTTGAATTGTGGTGTTGAAATTGATTATTGATTTTAGAACTTTTGTTTTGGTTTGATTACTTGTGATGAAGATGAACAGAGATACTAGAGATGAACATGAGGAATACAGAGCTGATAATTAGAGATGAAGATGGTAAAGGACGCACACAAGGTGTTTGATAAAATGTTTCTTTACTATGTAAGGGATATGTAATGCATATGTATTGGATATGTAATGAGTTTGTAAAGATGCTTTTGTTATCAAATCAGTTCGAAGTTTTTATGTGAGGTATATGTATTGTATATGTAACACACATGTATGTTATATATAATGATTTTTTGTAAAATTATTCTTGTTATCAAAATCAGTTCGGAATTTTGTGTGACATATGTATTACATATGTATTGTATATGTAATGAGATTGTAAAGATTCTTATCATATGAAATCAGTCGGGAATTTTATGTAAGAAATATGTAGTGTGTAACACATATATAATGTTGTGTAAGTTTAATGTTTGACA
>CAOJBJ011080543.1:0-15090 GCA_948291685.1 Euphorbia celastroides | reverse complement strand
AAAAAAAAATATTCTCATCATTTTCAGACCAATCAAATACAGACCGAATTCTCAGTCAAGTAGTTTATGATTTATCTCATAACTCTTGGGCGTCCAAAGGAGAAAGTAATAGTATGATGATGATAAATTCATCGTCACTATCAATAAATTTACAATTTTGCCACAGCATCCCTAAATTGCTCCTTCAAAATCCCCCAATTCCATTTGTCAAAAACTTGTCATTCTTCAATTCCAATATCCATCTCAAAGAACCCACGTTCAGAATCCCTCTCTCTTGCCCTTCGGTGATTAGAGCCTCGGCTATGGCGTCTTCAGCTCCGTCATCTGCTGAGACCAAACCGTTTTCTGTTCTGTTTGTGTGCTTAGGTAACATTTGTAGAAGCCCTGCTGCTGAGGGTGTTTTTACTGACATTGTCAAAAAGAGAGGACTCGATTCCAAGTTCCATATTGATTCTGCTGGCACCATTAACTACCACGAGGTATCCTTTAATTTGTGTACTCTGAGAATAGGGTACTTATGGATTAGGTTTTCGTATCAATTTAGAAAAAAAGTCCAATTTCTGATGATGATGATATGCATCATTCAGGTTTGATAAGAATGATGAGCTGTTTGGTTAAGTTTGTTGCTTACTTTTTGGGCAAATTGACCAAGGCGTTTCATCCAAAAGATCAATATGTTCTTGCTGCTCCATAATTAAAGAATTAGAAAATGATGGTGAATTAAACTATTGAAAGACTCATTTCTGTGAAATGGCTCTTTGTTTAATGATAGATAATTATAGTTTGTCAAGAATTTTTGGAATGTGAATCAGAATGGAGAGTAGTTCTTGATTTGTTCCACGATAAACTGTTGTAGAGGATTAATTTGAAACCTTTGACTCCCGAATATGATAAAATGGCTCTTTTGATTTGTTGGATGGAATTTCAATGGATAAGAGTCACAAGAAACATTATGGCTTCGATTTGGAATACAAAATTATCTCTCTCTCGGGTTTTGCTTTCTAGTTTATTTTCAGCGTTTGATCCCGAAACTTACTTCTGGAATGTGGGTGTGCTGTGTGCAGTTGTGCTTAATTGATGAATTTATTCTTTCTTTCTTTTTATTGGTTGTAATTGAAGGGAAATCCTGCAGACCCGAGAATGAGAGCTGCTGCCAAGAGGCGTGGAATAGAGATTACATCCATATCTAGGCCAATTCGACCTTCTGATTTTAAGGATTTTTATCTCATTCTTGCAATGGACAAACAAAACTGTGGTTAGGATCAATACTTCTCGGTTTGATTCATCTTTCTTTCATCTTTTCTTACAAATCACTCATTCTCAGCTTAGGATTAGTTGTATAAGCCTAAAATACTCTCAAGT
The DNA here is from genome assembly GCA_948291685.1 of Euphorbia celastroides. NCBI lineage: Eukaryota > Viridiplantae > Streptophyta > Magnoliopsida > Malpighiales > Euphorbiaceae > Euphorbia > Euphorbia celastroides. Next base: position 13,728 of record CAOJBJ011080543.1, on the reverse strand, counting down.
TATAGAACTTGAATTCTTCGTCGCTTCCCTGTGTTTGTTTGTAACATATGTGCATTTATTTGTTTAGTTTTAGTGCAATGGAATCTCTGAATTCCTGTTCTTGCAATAAAAGGCTGTACTTTGAGTTTGTTCAATGGTTTTTCTGTTTGTAATTTTTAAGTTGATGATAATGTAATATTATATGCAGAGGATATACTTGAGGCCTTTAACCGGTGGAAATTTAGAGAGCCACTTCCTGAAGATGCACATAAGAAGGTCGGGCCATATATTAGGGATAACTGGTATGAATTTAGCGTTTTTTTTTTCAGGGTTGAGTCTAATGTTGCTGTTTATGCAGGTTAAACTAATGTGCTCTTATTGCAAGAAACATGACGAGACTGAAGTCCCAGATCCTTACTATGGTGGACCTCAGGGTTTTGAGAAGGTTATATACATATATATGGATTTCGACTTAAATTTCGTCTGCTCAAATCAGTAGTTTACACCATTTCTTAGGAATAACAGAACAAAAACATATCCATTGTCCAACAATATGGTGTTCAAGATCAAACCAATTCAAATTTTGGACTATTTGACAGAAAATACAAGTTAGAATAACAATATCTGTGAATTAGTTTGATATTGCTTGTCAGACCAAGTTTGTGATTCATTCTGTAGGTTTACTCCTTTTTTCTACATTGTAGGACTTCAGATGACTTAATTAATGGCTCGTTTTTACCTTTATGATGTAACCATTATCTATGATGGACAGGTGTTGGATCTACTTGAAGATGCTTGTGTATCGTTATTGGACAGCATTGTGAAGGAGAACGGTGAAACTAAGAGTTCATAGCTTCTGGCGTTCTTCCTTTTTTCCTAGTGTCATGTGCAAATGTTGAATAGTCTCATTGGCGATGTTTCTCCATTGGAGTGGATACTAAATTTCTTGAATTATATTAATACAACATTGGCTTATCTGTCTGAATAGTGTGGTATGGTTTCATGAGCTTGAACCACCTGTCAGTACATTGTAATCAAATTCTCGAATCAAATATTCAAATCTATATTAATTGAAAAGATGGGTTGTTTTTTATTCAAGTTTACTCATTGCATTTACAGGTATCTAAGATAGAAAACTTCTGTTCGGAGTTGATGTTCATCATTCCTCTTTACAAATGTATGTAGTGAAATTCTCACTTACATATGAAGTATGTGTTGCCAATCGAGCTACACGTTTTAGGAAGTTTAAGTGTCACTCTGCTCTGTAAGTTTAGGGCTAAATTGTGTTTTATAGGGTAGTAATCTTCTTTGTATTGTCATAATTAATGTTGAAGAAAACAATGAACTAATTCAGATCAATCTTCTATGGCATTTCAGATCAATTTTCAAGCCATTACTATATCATTTTTACAGTAATGCGTGTAATACATTCGTGCTAGAAAAATTGTTAATACTGCTCTGAGCTGCATAATACAATCAGATGTAGCGCATTGCAAAATCTATAGAATCACTCTGCGATTATGCAGAATTATATAATGAAGGGCTGTTTAGTTCCTGCCCTGCCTCGTTTTCTCCTGGGGTTGTTATTGATCATGCTAGAAAACGTATTTTGAAGCTCTGAATCCTCTTCATTTATCAGGATTCTTGCAGCACTTGGGTCCCTGAGAAGAAGCTTTGCTACTAAATAACCTGCAATCGACCAAGTTTGGTATTGGCGAGCCTGTTTACCGATAAACCGGGCTCGCTTTGTATCATAATATTCTGGCCACTTGTCTCTTGATATCCTCCTCTCTGCTAACCTCACTGCTTTTTCTGCAATTTCTAGTCTGTTCATCCTTATGCATGCCACCGTCAGCTGCAAGATCAAAATAGCAGTGAAATTTTACAGACCGTCTCCAATTGACACTGAAGTGGAGTTGCAATTACTATTTGTAACTTCAGAATAAAAGAAGTTTATACAATTTGATAAGTCATTCTGCCTTAGTCCATTATAACACAAAGCTACAAGATCAAACAGAGAAAATTTTGTAAATAAAAATGAAATGGATTCCTTAAAAAATGTTGATTCCAAATGCATGAACATCACTGAGAAATGAAAAACGAACCTGCCAAAGCAATGTAGGCCAAGAACCACCATTGTGATAAGACCAAGGACTGCAGAAAAACGCACATTTATTATCTAACAGACCTCAGCAACAGCCTACACAAGTCAGGTTTTAAGGCAAGGAAAGCATCATTATAGGACTTACGTGTTCTTGGGATCACACCCTGTAATAATTCTCCATTCCTGGTCATCTAGAGCAGGATAGCATATTTTGAGGGGCATCTCTGCAACTAACTCATCCCATTTTGCTTCCACAAGGTCCAATATGGCATGTGACTGGTCCACCGTGGCAAGACTACTCACAATAGACCACAAGTTCCCAAGTGAAAAGAACCGAAAGTCCATGTGAGCTGGCTGCAGGTTCCCAATCAAATACCCTCCTTTTTTTGGCATAAATTCCACTAACCACGAAGGAATCTGATCGGGATAGATGTTGAATTTGTTAACTGCATCATATGAGTATTCCTCTGTCTTGTAACGGTATATTTCGTTGAGTTTTCTCGGATCAATCCAGTAATATTCCCTGATGTGGAAGGACAGGGCAACTAGCCGGTTATTTAGAGCTGTAATTAGGTCTGCTGAAGCTTCCTCTGGAGCAAGCATCTCACGTGCACAGAGTAATGCTGAATAGAATAGTGCCTGTAAGACGATGCATATTACTTCTTTCTGTATTAATTACGTCTCAATTTGGGTTAAAATTTAACAGTTTTGGGGAAAACCGATGAACCTGAATCTCCAATGGATGACCATGAATTCCCATTCGCCGGTCTATCATGCAAGAGCCATCAGTGACCAATAAAGTTGGAAACATGTCAAAGCCATCAGCAAGACAGAGTTTCAAAATCATTTTGATCCCCGTTTGCACATCGATTCTTTCTTGCACAGAAAGATCACCCGAGCATTTTCCATAAGCTCGCAGCAATATGATCCACCACAAACCTGGCAATATCACCAAGCAGAATGAATGCTTCGAATCCAAAAGACAAATTTTAAAGAGATTATTTTGCTCACCAGAATCAACAGGAGCGACTCGGCCAATGGCTGCTTCACCAAAATCTGCATCTAAAATGTCTTCTGTAGCAGAATCATCGCCTTCAAGAGGAACGGTTCGCACCTTGAAACTGGCAGGCATCAGTCCTTGACCTGGACTATGGCAATCGATGGTTTTCTCCCAACTCTGTCAATAGGGGCATTACTCAAGACGCATCAAACAAAAAGTATACTTAAAAAGAAACTTAATTTCATGGCATTTATTGGAATTTGGACACAAATCATAGATCTAATGCAAACATCAAACTCCAGTGCAAAAAAGAAGAAAGCAAAAGTAACAATAGCATATGTTCTATGCATTTATTGGAATTTGGACACAAATCATAAATTTAAAGCAAACATCAAACTCCAGTGCAAAAAAGAACAAAGCAAAAGTAACCATAGCATATGTTCTATGCCAAAAATTCTCAACCAACCAGCCAATCAACAATAAATAGCTTCCAAAAGTGATGACTCAAAACTTAACATGGCTGACATTCAAGAAAATGATTTAAAGCTTCTGCAATAACAAACGTGTTTCCGCACTACAATTGCTTATGGACAAACTATAAAGCAGCAACAATAGAGGGCTAACTAACTAAATCTAAGGTTAAGGCAACAAATAGATAGTGAGCAGAATAAATCAAATGCTGAGGAAAACAAACATTACCTGCAACTGAAGGGTATAAAGGATGAAATTGCGCACAATATCATACTCTCCCTTCAAAAGGAAAGCTATCCCAGAAGGAATGAAGTCCCGAATAAAAACCTGATCATAGTTGAGAATACTAGTATCAGATGGATCATTGGCAGCAATTGTCCCAATAGGATTTCCACAGTAATACACAATGGATGCACGCAGTAAATCCCACGCTTCTTCCTCGAGTGCTGAATCTTTAACAGATCCAGCTGCATTTACATGACCATTTTGAGCAAGTTTAGCTTGTCCATCGATTTCCAAATTCTCAACATTTGGTACACTCTTGGTTCCTTTTACATGGAAGGATAAGGGGATATCCTCATTTGCAGATAAACCACCGATACTATCAAACTTTTGGCTTCTGCATCTTATAGCATTCCACCTCCGGAATGTGTCAAGCTCTGCATTTGATTTTGGGCAGACCAAATGTTTGCTTTTTCTGTTGATTTTATACAATAGTTCAGATTTCGAGTTCTTCAAACACGGTAGAGAACAATAGGGGCGATGCAAAGCACCGGATATAACTTGTAAGACCATTTCCGAAGTAGCCATGGTCATGAATTTACACTAGACTCAAGTCCTCAACTGAGTAAATATCTATGCAGACTTGTTCTGTACTCAACCTATAAGATTTGGAAACAACAAAATTATTCGTGAGTTTAAGATATAAAGAAACAGCACTAAACTTCATCAAGCAAACTGAAAAATTAGTCTATTCTTGACAAACTTTAGAAATATTACATATGATCGTACAAGAACCTCAAAATCATCAATATCTCACACTAGTCTTTTCTTGTTCAAAAAGTATTTCATCATGAATGTTCAAAATAACGGCTATACAGTACACATATCCTGAATTTAACAGAGTTGGTCTGATTCTCAGTAGAGTTGATCCACTTCATGAAAGCCAAAGGTTCAAAAAGGAGGGAAAACAAAGAAAATAAAATTGGAGAAGACCATAGATATGAGGAACATAAGAAAGAAGCAGGGAAGTTACAGACCTAATTTTTCGTAAATCTTCAATCTTTGAGAGGATAAAAGGTTTCAGCAGCCCGTAGAATCTTTTCTCCACAAATAACGGAAGCTTCCCTTCTCGTTAACTAAGAACTACATCTGTTACCAAGATCTGTAATAAACCAACCAGCCCAATAATTTTTTTCCTCAATAGGTCCGTTTATTTTCGGGAAAATTTGTAGATACCGAAATTTTGCGTGCTAAAATAAAGTGTTTTTCTGTATTTAGCTACAGTCGGTTGCAAAGTCTTTTTTCTGCCAACTGTTTAAGGGGGTGTTTGGTTTGGGTAAGAAAACGGGAAGAGAATTAAGAAAAGAAAAAGAAAGTAAAGGAAAGGTTTTGTCTTTGATTTACTTATATGTTTGGATGAGTCAAGGAGAGAGAATGTTGTTTTTACTATTTTTTATAATTATTTGTATAAAAGAAAACTCATGCACAATTTAAAATGTAACTTTAACAATTCATATTAATAATGATAATATGACATTGATATATTAATAAATTATTATTATTTTATTAATAATGTGTTATTATTATTATAATTATTGTGAAGATACAACTATCATTATAATTAAATATTATTTTTATTTGTGATAATTATTTATTATACTAATATATTATTAAGTTATTTTAATAATAAATAATTTATTAATAAAAATATTCTTAATATTGTGATTGTTATCATCATAAATGTAATAGTTGTCAATATTATTTATTATTATTATTGTTATTTTCATTTTTTTACAATAATTGTTATTTTATTAAATATTTAATTTATTATTATTAATAAAATAATAATATATTATCGTATTAATAATAAAAAAAATATCACATTACATAACTCTTAATAGTTTTATTAATTACCATAATTATTTATTATTATATATTTTAATAATAATAATAATAATTGTAAATAATAATTTATAATAAATTATATTGATTTGTTGTTATATATTTGTAAGAGAAATTGATAAAAGGAATAAGGTTAGAGAAAGGGAATGAGAAAACTTAAGAGGTAGAGGGGAATGAGAAAGAGCTTTTTTGGGTAATGGGATTAAGAAAAATGGGGAATGAATTTGATTCCTTGATCTAAACAAATAATAACAAAGGGAGTGAAACCTTTTGATTCCTTTTCCCTTTCCAGAAACCCCCAAACCAAACACTCCCTAACCAAACCCCCAAACCAAACACTCCCTAAATATATATATATGTCTACATATAAAATGTGTTTCCCTCTTTGGCAGCGGTGAGATCTCATTGGTGAGATCAACTGTGGGACAACTTTGAAATTGTCAGGATTTGGCGAGACTCGGAGGCTGACTGTGGAATAGTGGCGAAGATCTCGGAGTAACGATGGATTCCCTGCATTTTTTAGTTTATATTTCAATTGGCCTCACAGTATGTCTATAACATATAGACGTTCCTTAACGTTTTTACTCGCAATATCAACAAAATATTATTTTCTTGGAATATCTTTCAAGGCTTTATCAATTTCAGCGAGAATTTGGTATAAATAATGTATTATTTATAATAACATTTATATATCTATGTGGCTCTTCTAGCCCATTCATTTACTTATATGTCCCCTTCATGCATAGTTTGTTCTTCCGGAATATAAAAAAAACTTTTGTACCATAATAATGGCTCTACGAGAGCATTATACATCATTCCCCTCAATACTATCTCTTTCAAAGCTTTGATCAATAAGTCTTTTTTTAATAGTAGTACCATAACAATGACTTTTGTACAACATTCTATATTTTTTCCTTGGTACATCATTGTTGGCTCTTCCAGAACACTCATATTTTTCACATTCATTATCGCGATAACATTTTTTTCCACTCTTTTTCAGCGTATAACACAATATGGCCATTCAATATCTCATAAATTTGTTTATTTCTTTGACGCCAATCACATGAATATATTCATTTTCTTGATATTTTTCACTTCTAGTGGTTACTTTAAACATCAATAAGATTTTCCACTTATTGTACCCTTTATGAGATATATGAAAGATATGTGAATAAGAAATTACCCACTTTTCTCTCCATCCATGTCATCTTCTACTTTTCTATTGGTTATATTCTTGTTGGTTTATATTTTTACAATACGTTATCAGTACGAATTCGCCCTTTTGGTGAAAAGAATATTATTCGTTGGTCGATACGGAAGTTCTTCTCTTCTATCTATGATTTCATTATTCTTCTTATTCTTATTACAATGTTAATGTTATTTTATTAATATATTCATGTTTGTTGCTATAATTTATGTATATGAGGAATGGTGAATCTTCAACAATGATTCAGAATTTTTATAGCCGTGTTCATTCAAAGATATGATGGAGGATGTTGTGAATTTATTTTCAATTTTTTTAATTATAAAAATTATGATAGTCGACTATTGAAGATCCTGCAAATCTTGTTGTAAAAGTTTTGAAGAAAAATACATTATGTAATTCGAAATGCATAAGAACGTTCTACCAATTTCCACCTTAAGTGGAAGAAATAAAAGATTCGTCATGATTAAAAAAAACTTGATAAAGAATTGTCACTTGAAGTGAATTGATGGATAATTTACACTCGAAAGTGGAATGGAAATTAATAAACAACTTCCATCTGAAGTGGAACACAAATTGATATATCATACTGAAAAGTGGGTAATTTCTTATTCACATATCTTTCATATATCTCACAAAGGGTACAACAAGCCTATATTTATAGGCAATGTTAAGAACTTGTAAGGACACAAGTTACACACATTATTACACATAAATGGGTTGGGGATTACATTTGATGGTATTGAATGAACATCAACATAAACATAAATATATGTTACAAATATATTTATAACAGAAAACAACTTTTCATTTTATGAAAAGACTTGATTTTTACTTGATATAAAGCTCATAGTTACAAATCCTTATATCGCAATCTCTCTCCCTTGTTTTTGTTGTCGTCTCTGACCCCACCGCTGAAACCCTTGTAGTTGACGGATTTTGTCAGAGCAACACCCATGCCGATGATCTCATCACTGTCATCAGATTTGTTAAATACCCATATGTAACCCCAAAATATATCTTAAGGGGTTAGGGTTATTTCATCAATAGAAGAAGCATTTATGCTCTTAGTCAAGAAATGTGGGATATTCCAACACACTCCCGCACGCCCAGATTTATTTATAGCGTGAATCATCATCGGGAAATATCGGGTGTCCCATCATGGGTTGACCCAACAATCGCTCATGGCTCTAATACCATGCTAAGAGACCATTTTACTCAAAAACTTAAGCTGGTGGATAAGGCCTAATCTTAGTATTTATAATATCTCTGACACTCCCCTACCATGTGCTGAAACTCAACTCAACAAATGGAGCTGCTGGGATTTGAACCCTCGACCCTTAGGTCAATGAGGCTTTGATACCATGTCAAACACCCATATGTAACCCCAAAAGGCACCTTGAAGATTTAGGGTTGTTTCATCGATATAAGAAGTATTTACACTTCAAGCTAAGCAATGTGGTATATCCAGTGACGGAGCCAGCAAAAATTTCAGGGGGGACAAATTTTAAAGGCTTAACCGAAAAACCATTAATTTTTTGGAGAATAAGAGCTAAAGTGTGAAAAATTTTGGAAAAAAAATGTGCTTAGGAGGGTTTGAACCCATGACTTGAGGTACAAAACAAGCCTTTCCCTATCATCTCTTCTATCCAATTCCATTGTCTACTAATTACAACTACTTATTATATACTAAAACATGGTGGCTGGGGGGAGGACAATTGCCCCGGCCCGCTCCCCCTGCCGTCGTCCATGGGTATATCCAACACATACCTCACATGTTGGGAGAATTATTTACATTGTCGAAAATTTAGCATAATAAATATTCTAGTTTACCAATAAATAATTCCAATAAGAGACTATGTTATAATAAGCATATTAATGAACTAAAAATAATATATATAGAATAGTCAAACTAAATAAATTATACGTAGTACAATTGGTTACAAAATAATGGGAGAATAAAATAAAGTAATTAAGATACCGAAATAAACTTGTTAACCGTTACTCAAAATAAGTTGGTTCTGTCGATGCCCGAATTGGTTTTCTTAAGACAAATTTTCCTCGTGTAGTAAATTATCTCCCATGATACAACAATAGACGTTAGGCGAACTCGACCGAGTATAGAATACTATCACCAACGAACACTGAACAAATAACTTGAACCTAAGACTAGAGACTTAAACGAAAGAATAGCAGAGAATAATGAATATAGACTGGTATAATTTTGCGTGTGTCTTTGCTTCAGAGGCAAAACCAATTCTTATATAGAATTGGAAAGGGAACATATAATTGCAGTAAACCCATGTTCCAATTTGATGCTTTCATTCAAACCCATATTGTATACAAGATATGATATACAATTAGCCACTTTAATATGTCGTCTGCTTTATATTATTTATATATTTATTTTTTAATTATTTGTATTTTCCAACTAATGAAATAGTTGGGTACACAACATGTAGCCATTATCTACAATATGCACCATATATTTCACTATTTTTCTTTTAACTTTTATTTACTACACCGTACGTCCAATCATCATTTAGGGACGAGAAATATTACCAGGTGTCCCATCATGGGGTTGACCCAACACTTATCCATGATTCTGATACCATGTTAAACACCCATATATAACCCCAAAAAACACCTTAAGAGATTAGAGTTATTTCATCAATATAAGAAACATTTATGCTCTTAACCAAACAATGTGGGATATTCTAACAAGATTCACCATCGCTAGATATGTTTGAAACTCACTAGAACCATATCTATTGAAGAAGTAAAATCAATCTGAGTTGATATTTAACTATATAGTTACATATATGTTTTTATGTTAACCGAGATGAAAATTTGGCATCTGTTCATATGGTTAGGTAGAACCAAATCTTGACGTTAATTACACGAACAATGATTATGCGGACATATTATATGAGTTTGATATATGCAATATTACAAGCTTGTTATTATTATTATTTCCCCTACATTAGCTTGTATAATCACAAGTCCAATAATTTTGATATGAGAGTTTTTGAGGTATGATGTCCCTATAGCCTCATTATAACGGATTATAATGAGTCCTTAAAAGTGATTGAAAATTTATATTGGAAGAATATATGTTTATTGCAAGATTTAACATATTGAAATTTTGAAGAAAGCATTTTCCTAAAATTAGGGGAAGAAAGTGAAAATATAATTTTGTAAAATGCTTTATCATCAAATTGAAATAATAGCGCTACGTAGTATGCCTTAAGCATGGATGACCAGTTGGTTTATGAGATAGAAATTCTCAAAATTTATCAACAATAAAATGAAATCGTTGAAGATATATATAGCACCTGAAGTGCTAACCCTAAGAAATGGTTAAAATTAAAATAATTTATATCACTATTATTAATAGGTGATATTTATATATTTTTTGTTGTATGTGTTGGTATATAGTTTCTATCATATACTGCTCTTTGTTTTCAGCTTCTTAGAATCATATTATCGATCATGGTGAAGGTGATATTATGAATATTCATGAGGCAAGCCTATACATTGAAAAACAATGATTCAATATATTGAAGAAGCATGCAGATTATAAAAGGAGAACAAGGCAACTATATCATAAGCAATGTGTATCCCACAGTGCGAATGTTGTTGTATTCAAGGAGATGGATACAAGCATATTCTACCCAACTTATTCCATGTGCATGATCTCTCTAAGGATCAGTCAAGTTGACATCTACAAATTCATATCAAGTGATAATCCTACAAAGACATGGACATAACGATAGAAGACGTCAACTCAAGAACATGTCTTAACCATTATACTTTTGAGGGGAAGTAAAATTGCATATGAATATTGTACTCTTTTTCCTTTGCTAAGTTTTTGTCCCACTGGGTTTTTCTTAGCAAGGTTTTAACGAGGCATATTCATATTGCATAATCACAATCTCGTGATAAGGGAAAGTCAACACTGCACTCTTTTTCCCTTAGCAAAGGTTTTGTCCCACAGGGTTTTCCTTGTTAAGGTTTTTAACGAGGTAGTGCCCCATTCGCAAAATGAACATCAAAATAAATAAATTGGTAACATATATTTATGTTTATGTTAATGTCCATCCAATACCATCAAATGTAACCCCTAACCCATCTATGTGTAATAATGTGTGTAACTTGTGTCCTTACAAGTTCTTAACATTGCCTATAAATATAGGCTTGTTGTTGTACCCTTTGTGAGATATATGAAAGATATGTGAATTAGAGATTACCCACTTTTCTCTCCATCTATGTCATCTTCTACTTTATTATTAGTTATATTCTTGTTGGTTTATATTTTTACAATATTTTCATGTTTCTTTGCTAAATTGAATTATATTTTTGTAATATTTGATTGTTTTGTTTAATTTATTTTCGAATTTCAGGTCACAACTTAAGGAAAGATTATATTAAGGGTCGAGTCATTGGAAAACTCTTCCTATTTCTACACGTATATCAGCATCTTATCGATGTCTCTTTTTCTTATTATTTAATTCCTTTTTATTGGACCTGTTTCATGTCTTAATAGAGGGTCTTCCAACGACTCGGTCCACGGTATGATTGTCCCAACTCAAGACATTTTGCTTTTAGACATCCACTCAACGTGGTTTAATTTTCAAGCTTTTACTTGTAATTTATCTTTTTGGGTTCTCACATATTTGGTTCACTTGACATTCTTTTTTGTACTTGAAATTTAGATTCTTATCTCGAGAATCTTTCACTAATTTAGGTCGGGTGTGGTTGATTTTCTGGGTTAATTAGGCCTTACTCTTATAGTCATACTCGACTTTTCTGAAGTTGTGTATCAAATGATCAATGCGATTGACTAACTTCTATCCACTTTTCTAACTTCACCTTTACTTTTCAATAAGAATGAATAATTTACAGGGTAAATTTCAAAATAAGTTGGAGTATAAAAGTTAAGCATAAATTATTCTTAAATTTGAAGCCATTTTTAGAAACCTCCTTTAAAAAAAGTTACATTGTTTTAATTGATAATAAAAAATAGATATGGTTACGGGGTTGGATTGGGTTAGGTTCGAGCTGGGCGCAACAAATTTTTTTTCAAAGTGCTAATCTCAAAACCTATTCAACTCGGTTAAAATATATGTTCTGGCTTGGACTACGCCAATTGGGCTTTGAGTTAAATCATTAAAATATTTGACAACATTAAAATAATTGTATATTAAAACTTTGATTATAGATATTTATACATTTCAACATTTTACATATAAAACACACACATACTCAATAATACTACAATCATTATTTCAAATAAAAATGCAATAAACTCGTTTTATATTAATAATATTTTATTTTTAATTTTAAGTAATATAATTTTATATGAAAAATATTTTTACATAAAGAAATTGGGCGGGGCCGGGTCGCCCATCGAAAATTTCGATCAATCCCGAATCCAACCATTTAGCTTGGAGGTCCTGTCGGGTTCGGAATGAGTGGGTCTAAAATTGAAGCATAGTTTCCTAAACTCATCCCAAACACTACGGGTTATGCGGGTTGGACGGGCTCGTTAGCATGTAATCAGGCCTAGTAAAAAGTGGTTAGTGGACCGGACTGAACCGGACGGGTCTCAAGCCTCGACCCATGAATTGGTACATTCCCGCCGTATATCAGACCTGGGGTTTAACCAAAGCTCATTTGCCGTAAAATTCAATTCTTGCCCTTTAGCCCTTGCGCTCTGCGTTCTTTCTTCTCCCGCTACGCTGCTTTCTGCAATCTTCATCTTGTTTTGTCTAGTGTTCTTCTTCCCTGCTTGCTGGATGGCTTTGCGATGACAATCATATAAGGTATGATTTCAATTTCACGATTTGTGTTTTTCTCTATCTTCTTCTTGCTTTCTATCCTTATCGCTGATTGTGGTCTCCTTTTTACCTTCTTTCTGGTTTAGTTGTTCTTTTAGATCTCAGGTCATGGTTTTGTTTGCTTTTTGTTGATTGCTTCTCATTGTATTGTCCTTTCAATACGTGATCGTCTTAATATTTTGTGCGGAATGCTTGCCCTTGTTTTTTGCAGGAAAAGAACAAAACTTTCCATACAGCTACACTAGCAGACGTCTGTAAGTGTATATAAATTCGTCACTTTTTAGGTTGATTAATTTTCTTTTGCACGATTCTTCATTGTAGTTGATGCGAATTTATTGCTTTGCATTTTACTTTGAGGTCCATCTTGTTCATAATAGCTAGCTGGTGATAATGCTATATTGGACAATTGTCTAATCAATGTCACTGATATTGGTAGGCTGACTACATTGATGCTCACTTGAATCTGAGGCGAAATTCACACTGGAAGATGGGTTTTGATAGTGATTGTGTTCTGAATATTCAAACTGTTGCTGGCGAATATTTCTGTCCTGTTTGCCGTAGTCTGATATATCCCAATGAAGCATTACAGTCCCAGTGTACTCACCTTTACTGCAAACCTTGTCTAGCATATGTTGTCAGCACTACTCGTGCCTGTCCCTATGATGGCTATCTGGTTACAGAAGCAGATTCTAAGGTTATTGTCTCCTTCACAATACGGTGTTTGGACATGCAAATAACATCATTTCCACTTGCTGAATTGAATCTTCCAATTGCTTATTGCAGCCACTTATTGAATCAAACAAGGCACTGGCTGACACCATTGGCATGGTAAAGGTGCACTGTCTTTACCATAGGAGTGGATGCTCATGGGAGGGACCTTTATCTGAGTCTACTTCTCATTGTTCTGGATGTTCCTTTGGCAATTCGGCTGTTGTATGTAATAGGTGTGGAATTCAGATTGTGCACCGTCAAGTGCAGGAGCATGCACAGAATTGTCCTGTGAGTC
>CAOJBJ011080481.1:0-14851 GCA_948291685.1 Euphorbia celastroides | reverse complement strand
TTACCTGAAGAAATCAATGTGCAAGCATCTAGTCTAAGAAATAGGGGGCTAAAGAAATGCTTACCATAGCAACCTCTAATCCTCCACCCAAGGCAAGACCATCGATTGCAGCAACTGAAGGTTTTCTTGCAGCTGGAAGATAAGCAAGCAGTCAAATATGCAACATACACTTTAGTAAATTTTGTTACACAGCTAGAAAAATAGAAAACAAAATAGCAGTACCTTCCACAGTGTCAGTTAGAAGATCCACCGATATATAACCAGGCTTTGGTTGCTCCACTGAAAAGGCATGATTAGAATGTCACAACAGTAGCAATTATCTTAAGATGCTCAATTTATTTGTCTTACATTTTCCCGATTGAATCCCGCCAAAAGAAGGAATGTCAAAGCCGCCAGAAAATTTTCCTTTTGCACCTGCCAATTAACAAAATTTATTAGCTTCATGTTTTATTATCTCATTTGGAAAAACGATTCTTTACAAGCATGCAGGGAAAAGGGAAAAAAGCTCCGGCATATTTTGCAAAGAGTGAGAGACAATGGCACTTACCAGTAATAACAATTCCCTTAACATCATCTCTTCTCAAGGCTTGTTCGTAATTGTCTTTCAAGCTGTATAGCACTATAAATAGCACAAAACAAGGAAATAAGAACAACATCTAGTGACAATTATGGAAAACGGTCTAGTCTATCAGAAGAAAACACAAGAAATCGTAATTGGATAATGTTTACATGATAAAATCCTTCCAAGACATTCAAAGAAGACAGCCAATTCTTTTTGTAAACCAATACCATCTAGGTGTATCACTTTCAATAGCTACACAAATTCCATATTTCCCTTATCACTGATATAAAATGGAATTACAAGACCGACATAAGCTCAATGAAAATTTTTAGCTGATTGGACACAAAAACAAAGCCTTCCATCCACCTGAGTGAATCCCACAATTTCCATATCTAAAGGCGAATGACCATTCTCAAACTCAAATAAACTTCGACATCCTAGTTGCCCTGATCATCAAACGAATGGAATTGCTCAAATACATAGGCACAACCACAAAGACATTCAACCTCAATCATATAGACAACAAAACGACCAAAACTATGTTAGTTAAAACAAACTCCGGATCACACAGAATACACAAAAGCACACCTACTAAGATCAGTAACTTCAAGCCAACAGTAACTTCTGGAGTCTCTATTGACTACCTCGTATGTCCACTCATGTCCGAGCACATAATTTGAACTTTCAGAGTAAATTCACAATAAAAAAATTCAAATAATTCTATAGCAAAGCTACACAGTGAACAATTTCTCCATGCTAGTTAAGCTCAAACCTAGAGAGAGAGCAAAACAAAACAAACAAAATAAAAACAGAAATCTATCAATGAAATTTTCAGAGCAAATGAACAAACCATGATACAACAAACAAGAGCTGAATTACAAAAATTACACAAAACACACACCTACTAAGATCAGTAAGCTCAAGCCAACTGTAACTTCTGCAGTCTCTAACTCTCTATTGAATACCTCATATATCCGCTTATGTCAGAGCACTTAATTTGAAATTTCAGACAAAATTCAAATACATACACATCAAAGCCATTATTCAAATGGTTCCTCCAGGCTAGATAAGCTCTAAGCAAAACAAAACGAACAAAATAAAAACAGAAAATAAACTTCAACATCCTAGTTGTCCGGATTATCAAACGAATGGAATAGCTCAAATACATATGCACAGCCACAAAGACATTCAACCGGATCACAGAGAATAAACAAAAAGCACTCCTACTGAGGTCAGTAAGTTCAAGCCAACAGTGACTTCTGGAGTCTCTAACTCTCTATTGAACATCTCATATATCCGCTTATGTCCGAGTACTTAACTTGAACTTTCAGTCTAAATTCAAATGCATACACATCAAAGCCTTAATTCAAACGGTTTCTCCATGCTAGATAAGCACAAAGCCAGAAAGAGCGCGCAAAACAAAACAAACGAAATAAAACACAAATATATCAACAAATCTTTCCGACGAAACAACAAACTATAGTTGATTTTACCGTCGAAGGAGAGGGAGTTAACAGGAGGATTGATGAGCGTGATGACAGCGACACCATCAGCTCCGACTTCAATAGTGGTTCCGGCTCTAGCCATAGATCCAGCTAGGGTTTGGAATCGAAGGTCTCAGCTGAAATTTGGGGGAAGAGAGAAATTGGCGGTTGAGCTTTGTTGAAGGGGTGCAATAGCGTGTCAGCGTCTTGTAAATGGCATTAAATGCCGCAACGACGACATGACGTCTGGTGGGTACGTTTGGATATTCATTGGGATGAGCCTCCATTTTATCCATCGTCCGCAATTCAACGATTTCGTCGTTCTTGTTTGTATCGGTAATGAAAATCATATTTCTGAATTTTGGACTTTTGTTTAGTATTCACCGGTTATTTTGTTGGTCCGAAATGGCACTGTTTATAAGTTCTGTTTAGAGTGGGTTTTTTTTTTTAAGATATTTTCAATTTAGGTCTATATATTTTGAATATTTTTTTGTTATTACATTTTTATTGGACTAAATAGATGTGAATAGGAATCTTCTATAAATATTTTACATTCTTGCATCAAATTCTAGTGAAACTTCAAATTTTATTTAGCTCAAATATGAAAATAAAAAATAATATCAAATATACTGAAGGCTAAAATCAGAATAACGTGTAAGAAAATAAATTTAAACGTGTTATCTAAATAATGTTTAAAGTTTTTGAGAAATCTTAGTCCTGAATAGTCATTCTCCTCTTTAATAGACTAGTAACCTATTCATCATTTTGTTTGTCAGAGCAAACGTTTAGTGACCTGCTAAAGACAATGAAAAATTATTCATTACACTCCGAGTAAAAGACCAAAAAGCCATTTTTCTAAAGAAACCCAATATTATTCTCAATCAACCCCTCTTCTATGTTGTATATTTATTCCAATCCATTGTCTTTTTTTTTTCTATAATATTTTATGAGAATAATTTTTGTTTACTATTTTTTTTCGTCCTCTGTACACAGTTGATATCTTCATTTACTAGATTGTAACTACATGATTCAATCTTAATATATAATTGAGTCGGTCTTCATCCGTCTCTAAAAAAAAAATAAGTCGAACGATTATTGTTTTTAAAAAGTAACCTTAACTCCATCCATCGTCTTACATTACTCATTTAAAGGTGAAGAAGGACAAGATAATAGTAGCTAAAATCAAATAAGGAAATAAATATAGATTACCAGAATCATTAAATTTTTTATACAAGTAAACTCTAAACACCCCGTTGTACTTGTGAAATAAACTTGTGAATTAACTACAGATATACTAAAATCTATTTAAATGCACAAAACTATTTCTATGCACATGAAAGATACCATGAAATATTGATAAGCTATGTTACAATTACATTATATTAGTCAAGTGAATGGTGATAAAACAAAACACTCATATCCAGAAAATTTATACAACTAAAAACTAGGTAGAATTAACTATGGTTCTTGCTTCGATTACTCTAGACTATCAATCCTGTAACCAACTCATATTATCATCAAAACCACCCGAAATTCCAGGTAGGATCACGAGATTAAGCAAAACAGTCTTGGAAGAAAACATACCTGTTCTAATCCTTCCATTGTCAACATAAACATTGCTTGCTTCGCTGTTCACTGCAGAAAAACTTCCCATCCCGAAATCGAAGGATGAACTAAAATGTATTACAACTCGTCAGAGGAGTCGTCTGAGTCCATAACAACATTATTCCTTTTCATTCTCTTGGCATCAGGCAAACCAAACCCATTTTCATTGTCTGAATCCTCTGCAGCCAAACTGTCAGTTTCGGGTGATAGCACTTTATATTCCTCGTTTTCTGCAATGCTTCCTGAATTTTCCTGTGACCTTTCGGGGCTAGCAGCAGCAGTTTCATTGTTGTGTCCAGGATTTGGAGCAGCTTCTCTCGTGCTGCCAGGTTCCAATATTTTGAAGTCCCTAGAAGTGCTGCGCTTTGCATGTCTGAGTAAATTGATTTTGCTTAACTTGCTCAACCGAATGAGATACTTCTCATAGTCTTCTATCTGGAAGATTAGGTCGGGGATGCATTTGTTCTCTCTTTTGATCTTGTTGATCATGCCCTTGGCATTAGGATTTTCTTGCTGTTTCTGCAAGTTCAAGGGTATCCATGAGTAACAGTTACAATAGATTGCAGAGAAAACACAACAAGAAGTGATTAGGATTGAATTTAATTACCATTTGTGTGTCTGCAATAAACTTGTAGAGAGGAGCAGTAAGGTGCTTGCAGGTTGATTCAACGAGCCTCTGAAAAGTTTGACTTGGGATAAGTTGTTTGGATCCTTTAGGGGCAATTCTGAGCCTCGATATCATAGCCAAATGCTTGTAGAACTTTGCACTCAATCTCAGCAGGTGCTCTGCTTGTGTGTCTGCATACATTATCAATTAACAACAAAGTACATGAAAGTTCAAGATAAACGTTAAATTAACCCACCGGAAAATTCGAAATTACCATTGAGGTTCATCAAAACAAATGATGATAATACTTTCACAACTGCCTCAGCCCTGGAGAAAAGATTATCCTCAAGCACCAAGATAGAGGCATGTTCTCCACTCTGACCGAAACAAATGTTTTTCTGTTCTGCGAGATAGGATGTCTTCAGCTTTTTAACAGACCAATCCATATCAGCGATTATTTCTTCAATTAGTTTCAGTAAGCTAGAGCTTATAGCTGAGCTTGTTGCCTTGTTTATTATGGGGTATAGTTCTGACATTTCTGACGGCTTCTTACGCGTCGGATCAAATTCAGCATAGCCATTGACATCTAATAGTTCCTTAGCTATGCACTGGGCCACAGCTAAATCATCTGGGGGAGAGCTTAGAGAGATTGCAAGTCCAACCACACTTCGTCCAGCTTTTTGATCTTTTATTCTGTTGCTTTTGCAGATATTAATGCACCAAGATGCAAAAGAGTTCCTCCATCTTGAGGGCAGTTTGGAACCAATTGTTGCCATCATATCACAAACAATCTGAGAATCACATATAAGACTTATAATAGCATTGTTTTTCCAATTAAGATAAATTGAGGACAAAAAATGTATAATCAAGCATACCTCAGTTTCATTAAAAAGAGATTCGGCAAGAAGATCTTTCATTAGTGGCCTCAAAAATTTGGCAAGAAACGATACTTTGTTTCTTGTTAGTTGATCATCAATCATGGAAGCTTCTTCGCGTTCTTCATCCAATTCATACTCAAGTGTGGAGCTTGATAATAAATCTTCAAGCAAGCAAGATGAAGGTGAATTTTTCAAACTCACTGTAACTAATTCATTCAAGCATAATAAGGCAAGACGAAGATGATCCCTTCTGTCTTCTATATCTTTTTTCCCCTTCATGTCTTTCTTTTGATTTGTTGTGCAATTACTCCCGGAGTTAAGCAGGCAAATCAGTTTCAGCAAAGGAGACCCCAATGAGTTGATATCCCCATAGACTAAAGTCTTCACGGGATCTTCCTTTCTTCCAGTAGGGTAGGATCTTATATGATCAAGGCATTTATTCAAGACAAAGGAAATAGTCTTGAAACAGTTCAGCATCTCCCTCGAGGACAACTGGCTATTGTTCTGGGAAGCTTTGAAAGCTTTAGAGCATTCCTTATTGTATTGATCAATTTCTGATTGAATTAGTTGGCAGAGGCTTGAAGTTGACAAGACAGGAATCCGTTCTTGAGGCAATTTGGTGTTAATGGAAGTATCGAGACAAGTAGCCACTGGATTCCCACGTTTGATGCCACAGCTCTTCTTTATACTTGTATACTTTTTAAGTGAATGGTGAAAGCTAACCAACTCAAGAATTTCTTTTACAAGATCTATCCTCTTTGAACCTGTAGCTTTCTCAAGCTCAGAGACAATGATATTCAAGACCACTTCAATAATTCCTGATAAAACCAATGCAAAACATTTTCTTTTCTCCTGTTCTAAAGGTGTTGAACCAGAATCCTGAGTTGAACCAAGAATGTCTGATCTGACATGAAAAGAGGAAAAATTACAAGCATGATACGTTGTTCACACATTTATTTTCTAAGGGTTTTCCAACCTCGACAAGTTTCACATAGTATAACGCCTATTAGTGCAGGGAAGGACACAAACCTTCCAATCTTGGCTTCTTTAGAAAATCCCGAATCTTCAACAAACATTTTGAAAATGACTCACTAGATAAATGTCTTCCAGCCTGCAGGAATAACACAGATGATGTCATGTGAGTAAACCTGCATATTCCATCTTTCTCGTCAAAGAAGTGATTTTGGTTCGACAAGAACAATGATCTACCTCAGTGTCTTGAGAAAGGGAGAAACCCAAGCATGTCCATGAAGAATCTGGATGATCAGCTTTATCGTGTGGTTGAAGGAGTAAAAGCCAAGAAACACAAGATAAAAGACAGTCTAGAGGCTCTTGAATGACAACCTTGTCATTGTCTGATTTGATACAGTTGCTGATTCCAAGTTGAACATCGGCATCCTGTTAATTAATTAATCTCAGCTGAGGATTTAATTATTTGAGCTCACACAAAAAGAAAACACGCCTTAGTTTACCCTATCATAATTTGACAAAAAAAATTGTGTTTTGGATATCATCCAGGCTTGAAAATATGCAATAGAAAATGAAGGTAATTTTGAATATGATCTGGCCAAGAACTACCTCCTTGAAAAACTTCAAAAAATGAGGCGAGAGAAAATCAAAGGCAGCTCTCCCACTTTCTGGATCCACCAATACAAGCTTCAAAAGACCATAGTACATAGCTTCCTTGACTTTTGCCTGAATAGGAATAGAAAAAATACTTTGAATGAATCAAGTAGCTGAAAGGAGAAAAGAAGAAATGTGCATTGCAAGTACCTGCTGATAAAAACATCGCTGAAGTAAACAGCTCCACTCTTGAAAGAGGCCTACCCCGTAGCCGCCAAATAGTTCAGCTTGTTGGCTGCAACTTGCTTGGCTAGATGAATCTTGAAAAGCCAGAGAGCTATCTCTCTTTGATTGCTTTTCTGCCAGTATAACATTAATTATAGCATTTGTTGCTGCAAGGCAAACTGTTTCTTCTTGTCTAAACATGGCCTTACGAACGACCAAAATGGTATAATCCTGCATGAAGAGAAAACAGGGAAATTATGATTATTGAGTTGAACTGACTAGCATGCAGCAACTAGTTATTGAGGATTTAGAAACCAATCAATCAAAATTTGATTCTACCTACTACCTGATTGTTAGATGCAGAAACATATTTAAACAAATTTGCATAGTAATTTAGGGAAGTAGGAGAAAGATTGAAAGACTCTAATGCCACATGCTTCTTCATTATTTTGTCATCTTATGTATTTTCAATGTTTTATAGTATACGAGAGAACTTACTTGAAGATCTCGGTTAGATTTGATGAGAGGCACAAGAGCTGCAACAAGGTTAGAAGAGACACTCCCATGCATGAATGTGAAATAGTCCAATAATTCCTTCAGACGTGAAGCATGTTCTAGCATGGGGTAAGGATAACTTTTGACCAGAAAACAGAGTAGCCTACGAAAAAAAAAAAAAAGAAGTTCAATGCCCGAGCTTACTAGACTCTCATAAAGTTAAAAAATGAACAGATATTACATCACCTCACAATTGGGATACTTTGTTCTGGCTTCAAAGAAAGGATGCGAAACTTGCACTGTTCAATTATCTGGGACAAGAATGCAAATTTATTATTGCTCAAGATGACATTACAGACACCACAATTTCTTTGGATCTTTCATATTCTTGAGAAACTTGGATATATACAAGACTCAAGAAATAACAAAAGAGCTGAGCGAAACAAGACAAATCTAAAGATCAAAATTTAACTTGACGAACGATATAACATATCTAAATACGTGTGCTCTGACTTGTGATAAAATCCAATAATAAACTATAATGAAACACTTAGGGGGGCACATCACATCAAAAATCTTCCTCTATATGTGCAACTCTTTTATCAATCAGAAAGTTAGTACAGTTTTTAAATCTAGAAAGAAAGGTGAAAACTAATATGCATAGCATGTGGGAATGACAATACAATAACATAACAGCTTCAAACGTTGGCAAATAACAATTATGCAAGGAAAAAGCAATATGTTATCAGCCCAAGATAGAGCATTGTGGTTAATCGGAATAAGTACCAAAACAAACAATTTAATTTTCTCAATGATGGGTGTGCAGTCTCTTGTGCATTCTCCTCTTGCTAAACTGGTACATCTATCCAGCTAGTAAATCAGAATAATGTGCATACGGACTACACAGTGAAGCGGTGAGCTCAACATGCATGTCCCAAAATCGTTTTTGCCGATATTGCATATTAACTAAGTTTATGGTGAAATTTTAATGAACAAGTTATAACAACCTCATTTCTTGACATATCATGGACCTCGAATAGTGTTTTCAGTATTTGAACATTAAGCGCTTCAACTCCCATCAGGCCATTATCACTGCCAAGTTCTCCGTGATGCGCTTCTGATGACTCTAACAATGTGAAGCTAAGCTTCACAATTGAAGGAACTATGTGCTCCCTCCCATAGTTGCTTTCATTAATCTGAAGCCAAATAAAGTATACCATATCAAAACCAACGACTCTTAACTTTGAATTGATATTATGAACATACACGTGCAAACAGACGGGGTTAAAGACAAGAGAAACTAACAGCTCTTAGTGTAGCACTCTCCACAGTTTGGACATTTTGCAGACACTCGCCCTTCAGATCATCTGGTAACCACGTACAGTTTCTGACATGTGAACAAAAGTTGCAAGAAAAACTATTAATACATGTTACGTTGTTCAAACCATTACTTAAGAACGTAGATGCAAGACATCACTAAACTTTCAACTTTCTAAGATATGCGATTGAAAATTAAAATGAACTATAATTCAATTAACCATAAAAATCGGATAGGAAAATGTAGTACCGACAAATAGAATAATTCAATGTCAACAAGAAGCAGAGGCAAATCACTCTACATGATCATTAGCATACTATTTGGTTCCAGCACCTTACCTTGAAAACCTGTAATTGCGATGAGCGGTAAATAATGCTGCTTTCAAAACCTCTATGGAGCTCTCACTAAATCTCTTAATCCTCGCAACAGACAACAATATAGCTACAGTGAAATGATTAAGAGCACTTGGATCAGATTTTACAATCCCAATAACCTCCTTTGCTAAAGAAGGATCCTGCTTCACAGCAAAATTAACATGAAGCAAAACAGTTCCTTCAACTTGCCTAACAGTGGAGCTAGCCTTGGATCCCAATTCAAACCCGAAAAATCTCACAATCCCTTGTATCACCTCCATCTTACTAAATCCTCTAGACGCCAAAACCAACAATTGATACGCAAGGGAAGGCAAGTCCTGCAAATCCACTCCCTTCATTCCCTTGAACACCTTCTCCAATAACTCCCTCGCTCTCACCTTATCAAAAAATCCCAATATATCCCTCACAAGGAACACCATCCTCACCAGCAATCCTTTCGACCACTCACTCTCAATTATCCTATCCAAAATCAAACTCACACACTCCTTCCCTTTCTCACCGCACAAACATCTAAAACAACCAGGAAGAATATCGAGTATCTGAGTATCCTCAGAATCGACTAAATTCGACAAACCATCGACTACCAATTCAACAACAGACTCTAAATCGTCGGCAGGAACATAACTTAACAGAGTGGTGAACAAATTGATGGTTCTGAGGGAATTACGATCGTGAGGGAACTGCGAGGGGAGGAAGAGTTTAGTGTAGGCGGTTAATAGAGAGGAAAGAAGAAAGGAAAGATTAGGATTATTAGGAGACAAGGAAATGAGGGAAAGTAGAGATAGCGTATACTCGGAGACGGCGGCGGAGGCGGCCGGAGAACGAGAGCGAGTGTGGAGGTAGGAAAGGAGAGTAGAGTGGGACGATGGAGAAAGAACGTAGGGGTGAAGGTGGCTTTGTTTGGCTAGGTTAATTACTTCGGTGTCGGTTAACGGCGATGATCGGTGTTCGTGGCCGCCGCTACTATCTCCGGCGGCGGCGGCGGTGGCCGTTGCCATGGATTTAGGATCCTGTCTATGTACCGGACCGGAGTAATTTGGCACGCAGGAGAGTGTTTCGTTTGAGTGGGAAATAGCTTTTCGCTCGGTGTCTGCTTTCCCAATCAGCTTCCTGTACTAATTAAAGCTTTCTAACATATTATACTTTTAGAAAAGCTACTGTAACAGTTTTTAACTTTTTATATAGATGATTAAATTACATTATTAAAATTAAAAAAATTATATTATACAAAAAGTTTGTAATATCAACTTTTCAGAACCGCAACTCCGTCAATTTACTATTCCCATTTTCACAAGTTGGAAGTTTGAACTACACCAGCTCCTGGGCTTGGCTTTATATGGGCTTATCAGATTTAACCTGAAATTTTTCGGCCCAAAGTCAGCTTAGGTATTCAAAAAACATGTAAGGCGCAACCTAGCTAGCTATATTTTTTTGACTCGGTGGTTGAACTTCAAATGAATTTTAATGAATTAGTACTTGAATTAAATTAAAATTTATTAAATATTTATTGAAAATAAATTAAAATTATTGAATAAATCTTAAAAATGAATTAATATTTATTAAATAAATACTGAACTTATAAATTCTGAATTGAACTGAATAGTTTATAAGTTGAAAAGAACAGAACCTTATTTAACTAATATGTAGTAACACTAAGATAATATTGCATCAAAAAATTGTCATTATAAATACAAAAGCAGTTCTTTACTCGAAAGGTGCGCATTTTAAATACTACTCATAAAATATCATAATAGAATGTATCATTTTATTGTGATAGATTCGGGTTTAAGTTATGATTTAATTTCACAAGTATTAAATATATTTAACATTCTACCATTACTTAACCTTATATAATATGTTCTAAGTTCTAACGTGTATTTACTTTTCATTTTACATAAAAAGCATACATTAGTTTCTTATCTCTATATTTATGTAACTGTTTAATAATAAAATATTAAAATGTGTTCACCGGCTCATAATAGGTTTTCATAAAGTTATGGTCAAAATAGTTTATGAACTTGTTCATTAATATTTAACCGAACTTTTCTCTTGAATCAAATTTTAACTTATTCATATTTAATTTATTTACATATAAAATTTAAAAATTATGTTCACTAATTACTCATTTTATATACATATTTAAGTCGAAGTTTAAGTCGAACACAAAATTAAATTTAAGGGTTGGGCTCATTTGTATGCTACCAAACATTTGGTGTAAAACGACGAGTATTGATTGCTCGTTTTATTTTTAATTCTTTTAACAAAAAGAATAAAAATATAAGCATTTAATCAGTGAGCTTTCGTTCTCGCCCTCTTCACATAAAGTAACTGTTCTCAATCTCTCAAAAACCAGACGCCAAATTAGCTTAATCCACAAGCTGAAACGATGAGTACCGAAGATGCGAAGAGAAGCATCAACGGAGTTCCGGTGGCCAAGCCAATCTCCGAAGATCGGAAAGTCTCTCCAGCTACTGCTCCCACCGCAAAGAAAATCATCATTAAGAATGCTGACATGAAAGAGGAAATGCAGAAAGAGGCCGTGGATATTGCAATCGGCGTTAGTTCGTTATCGCGCTTAACTAACTTGCTATTTTTTTCTCTGATTTCGTCGATTTGTGGTTCATTTTCTCTTTTTTTTTTTTTTTTTTTTTTTTTTTGTGAGGGAGTGAGTGTTTGATTTGTGTTTGTTTCTGATTTAGGCCTTTGAGAAGCACAGTGTAGAGAAGGATGTAGCGGAGCACATAAAAAAGGAGTTCGATCGGAGGCATGGCCCTACTTGGCATTGCATCGTTGGTCGCAATTTCGGTAACCTATTTTGGCCCTCTTTACTTATCTGCTCTTGTTTGAGTATTATTCTGTGCTTGCAGCTCCGATTTGATGCTTTTTGTTGCTATAGTTTGCTTTTGCATCGGTTTTATGGGAGGATTGTTGCTCTTCGATTATCAGTTGTGTTTTTTTGTTGCTGGAATCAATACATGGCATACAAAGATCTAGACTGAGTCTGATGAATATAATGTAGTCTTTCACTTTGCTTGATCTTGTGAGAAGCATTGGTTTGCCTTTGCCTTTTGCGAGCTCTTTACAAGATTAGAATGAATTTCAGAACTGGTGAAATAAACTTGAGTGTACTTGGATGGGCAATAATTAGTAAATAGTTGTCGAGCTAACTAAAAGCTCAGGAGTTATATTCTTGCTTTTGAGTCTGGAGCCTTTTGATTTTAAGGAAACAAAAACGAAAGCTCATCCAGTTTATCCTAACCATATTGCTCTAGATTATAGGCAGGGTATCCTCCTCAAAACAATACCTTGCACAACTCGAGATACACATGAACAAAAATGAATAAACAATATAATCTTTTATCTGCTTTTCTACTGCACTGCTTAATGCTGCTGAACAGAAGTCTGAAAGGGCAGAAATGATTAGATTTAATGATCAGTGAACACTTATCAGTCCGATCACCTCAGAAGATATGTCTTTGTGCACCTTATTGAGATTGCTAAAGTAGATGGAAAATGCTCAAACCTTAGTAAACCTTCATTCCTTTAACTGAGTTAATGCCGAGTTGCCAACACTATCGAATACTTACACTGGAAAAAAGAGAAGCTGGAAAGTAATGTGTCTGTATCTAGATAAAAATATTTATAGATACATCCATCTCTTTATCTACTATATACTTTGTAAATCTTAGTGCTTTTGTGTTGCTCAAAGTAGTCTTCTTGATAAGTACTCAATCATTTTGAATCCTTGACTCGTTATCTAGTGTAGAAAAGGCAAGCAATAAGATAATACAACCTGTTATCAGGAATGCAACTAGCTTCTATCCTTTAACCATCTAGTGAGGGCTTCTGTGACAATCTTGGCAGTAGGCTGGATTTAGTTGTTGATGGCTCAGAATAATATATTTTTTGCTACCAGTAATGTGTTTAGGCAATATGGCCATCAACTTTGTTATGTGCTTGTTTTCTAATCGTTGTTAGTTTTCTTTCTGGCATTTGAGATGGAACATGCAGTTTGATGTTGAATGATGTCCTCCAATGCTTGTCAAGGTTGTGTTTTACTTTTTAGCTCCAAATTTGATGAGTGAAACTCTACTTGCTCTCTATCTATTTTGATCCACTAAGGCGCAAGACTTCCTGGAGGATTTTCATGAAGCTATAGTTGTTAACAGTGGCCAAAGGCCCGAGCGTTAGGAGATAAGAAAACATCAGTTTGAAAAAAGAAAAGCGCTTGGTATGAAGTGGAAGAGCCAAAGTGGGGCATCTTACATGATTACTTAATATGTGAGCACTGTTTAGCAACTTAGGGCCGTTGCGGGATTGCTTTTGTAGGGTCTTGTCCTGAAAAGCTCCATTTTCAAGTTTTCCCTCTGATAACAGATTTTGGCCTTGGGAATGTAATATCGAGATGGCTCTGATTAATTAGTTTTAAGCATCGAGATCTGTTGTCCAAGGCCAAAATATGCTCTAGAGAAAGTTTGTGACAGTAGCTTTTTGGAAGAACGACTGAGAAAACAATCCAAGCCATGCCCTTAGTGTCCGACTCTTACCGTCATACAGTAACAAGTGCTCCCCCAAGTCCAAGCCAACTAATTTTTACATAGGCGGTTTCTTCCTTGGCATTTAGCCGAGGCTTCCAAAGTTCAATTAAATTTAAGCTTATACTTAATATCTAAATTCCTACACCATACTGCTATGACTTGGTACTGTATTTTTTCTAAATATGCTTCCTTTTAAGTATGTTTCATCCATCACGCTTCTCAAACTGGGTCCCTCGCTATCTTTCTTGACTTAAACAGACAATACAGTGAGTGACATCATCTAATTTCTTTGACAAAATAGGGAAATGGAGCGTAATCTGGTCAAATAACTTTGATAACATAATCTTGGAAGAAACACGCTTCTTTGCCAGCCAAGTCAAAATCAAAGCTTTTTTTTGCATGCTTTTCGCATTTCTCAGTTGTGCAACTCCCTTAGAACCAGTAGTTGGGCAATCAGTCGCCTTAAAAACTTCCAAGATTAAGAGCTGATGTTTGTGTTGTTTGTTTCAAGTTTTGAATGATAAACTATCTGAAGTGGATAAACTTGTGTTATGAGCTTATCTATATCTTTATTATTTTGCTTCTTTTGTCGACAGGTTCATACGTGACTCACGAGACAAACCACTTCGTGTATTTCTACTTGGACCAGAAAGCGATTCTTCTATTCAAATCTGGCTGACAACATATCATGAAGAGATCACGATAAGTTCTCTATCATATGTTGTTGTCGTTGGTATTGTTAGTGCATTGTATGTATGAAAACCAAATCCATTGGCATGAGAAAAACTCTAGCTACAAACTCTCTTGTGCCTTGCTTGTATATTTTCAGTTTCACGTTAAAATGTTCTCAAACTTCGGATTTGAATGCATGTTTCCTGTCATTTGCATCATCTGTCATGTGTTATTATTGTATCGTGCTGTTTATTTCTTCCTGTTTGCCAAGTATCCCCAAGATTTTCGGGAAAACTCTCCTAGATAACCAATGTTTATTTATGCATTTTCGGGCTGATTTGAATGCAAAATGTGATAGTTTTGCTGCAGTCTATTTTATTATGAATCGCCTGTGTTATTGAAATGAATTGGGTCTGTGATGTAACAAGATATTAAGCAAATGAAAGTGTTTTCAGAGACCCGAAAACATCAAAGAACCTGCAACTCTAGCAATTTTATTCGTAGGGATACAATTCCGAAATCTTTAATAC
>CAOJBJ011080316.1:0-11799 GCA_948291685.1 Euphorbia celastroides | reverse complement strand
AAAATCTTTATTCACGTAGTGTGGACATGGCTTGTACAGTAAGTCTGGTTGGAACCAATTGTATAGAATGAGTTAATATTGAGTTGATATTTTTATAAAATTTAATCGAAATAATTTGATATTTGACATAAGATTTAGATTTTCTAAAGTAATTTTATTCTAAAATTAAAGAGAAATAGTAACAAAGATGGGAAAAAAATTTGTTGTCCTCTTCAGTATTCCTCCATTTATTGTTTGATATGTGACACTTTTTTCTTACATATCACTTTCTCTCTCTCTTTTTCTTTTTCTCTTTCTTGAATTTGACTTATATGTCAAACGTTGATATGGGAGACACAATAATGAAGACATGTGAGCTAATGTGAGAGAAGATTCTTAGAGAAATGTATATTTAATCATAATCATTCAAAATCGAATGAATAGATGAGATTCACTTAACTACAATTCAAAGTTATTTTTCAATTTTACGAAATCCTAATCCACCTTTGACCAAATATATACTTGACGTCTTAAAGTTGACACTTTTTCTGAAATATTCTTCGAAGCTACAAGAAGCTACAAATATCAAACATAGTCTCCTAGAATTAAAAAATAAACACTCACTTCAGCAAAACTGCTACAGTAACGACCAAGTTCTTGATTTAAGTCGTATATAAATGTAGTGATGAGAGCAAAATTCTGGTAAACCAATCCGAAGAAAACGAACTAAGAACTCATTTTCTTGATTAAAAACACAACCTCATCTCAGTTGGTATATCTTTTAATACGAATGTGGGATGTCTCGACTTTCAAACTCAACACCTTCAAGAATTTATTAAATATTTTAAGAAAACATTCCCATGTTATATAAACACAAACTACAACAAGAGAAAGCAAAATTAAAAAAAATGGCAGGCAAAGTTGTACCGGAAGTACTGATAATTTGCAGACCGCCGGCGTTCGACGCAATCGGCGAAAAGCCGTTCACTTCCAGCAATTATCGTTTCCTAAAAGCATACGAGTCTCCGCTTCCTATCCGTCAATTCATAGCCGCTCACGGCGGCTCCGTACAAGCCATTCTTTCCAATGGAACCGCCAGAGACGTCGCCGTCACCGGCGACCTCCTCCAGCTGCTTCCGACGGTTCGATTCGTCGCCACGTCCAGTTCCGGCGTCAACCACATCGACGTCGCAGAATGTCGCCGCCGTGGAATCGTGGTGGTTAACGTCGGAAAAGTGTACACCGGCGATGTGGCGGATCTGACCGTTGGATTACTGTAGGATGTTTGGCGGAATATATCGGCGGGCAATAGATTTGTCAGGCGAGGGGTTTCGTCAATGAATGTCAAAGGAGAGTCTTCTCTTGGATTTAAGGTTTTTAAGTTATTCGTGCATTAAT
This sequence comes from Euphorbia celastroides, assembly GCA_948291685.1. Classification (NCBI taxonomy): domain Eukaryota; kingdom Viridiplantae; phylum Streptophyta; class Magnoliopsida; order Malpighiales; family Euphorbiaceae; genus Euphorbia; species Euphorbia celastroides. The sequence goes on along the minus strand of CAOJBJ011080316.1, from coordinate 10,422 downwards.
AAGTTTAATATATTATTATTATTTTTTAAATTTTTGTTAATATTTTATAAATCATTAAAGAAGTTGAGTTTTAAACCCACACCTCACATAAATTCCAACCTTATAACTTATTATATAATTAATATTCAACTAAACAATTTTAATAAATTTTTTTAGGAAGATTTGATTTATAGGAGAAAATGTCTAATCTCTAATTATCTATCCAAACTAATTGATATACCGCTTTATAAATTTCAAAAAAATTGAGACCATGTTTTAGGAAATGAATGAAACAATTATTGAAAAAAACTGAAAGATGCAATGATTTTTCTTTTTTTTCTGAAATAATTATTCTTGTATGACTGAAAAACATTTGTATTGAACCTTATTACCATGATGTTTCTATTTATTATCTTGGAAATCAAATAAAAGAAATAAAAAGATTTATATCTAAATATGAACCATATAGACGTGGGAATTGTATATCTTTATTCTCCATGTTACTTGAACCCAACTGATAATAAGAATTATCTTAACTATTAGACTAAGAATTTCACCATTATTCGGACTAATTTCACTTTAGTATAAAATAAATAAAGAGCCTACACGATTCAATTTAGCTCAATGGATCCAATATTGTATTTGCTTACTTAGATCAAGTAGTCTTGCTAATGTTATTGATCTATACTGGTAATATACAGTTGAGAGGCAAAAAAATTGGAATTGTGGGACTCGGAAACATTGGAGCAGAAGTTGCTAAAAGGCTCGAGGAATTCGGTTGCATTATCTGTTACAACTCCAGAACCGAAAAATCTCATGTTTCCTACCCGTTCTATGACAGGGTTTGTGAGCTTGCAGCCAACTGCCAAGCCCTCATCATCTGTTGTGGGTTAACCGACCGAACCCGACACTTGATCAACAAGGAAGTTTTATCTGCACTTGGCCAAAAGGAGTTGTAGTTAATGTCGGGCGTGAGCCCATCATCGACGAAAAGGAACTAGTTAGGGCTTTGGTTGCTGGAGAGATTTCAGGGGCCGGGCTGGATGTTTTTGAAAATGAGCCAAATGTTCCCAAAGAGTTGCTTGAAAGGGACAATGTCGTGTTTGTCTCCACACAATGCTGGCTTTACACCCGAGTCTCTGACCGATGCAGGTGACCTTGTTGTTCGAAATTTAGAAGCTGTTTTTTCGGGGAAACCATTATTAACTCAGTATTTTGGTGAATAGAATATGTACGTTCTTTGTGATGGTAAAAAATGCTGCCACATATGTGGACTATATATAGTTATAGAAAGAATTTGTCAAATAAATTGTGTGATACAGTGTCACGAGTATCACAACTCACGAGCATGTCAAGTAAAGCTCTAGTGCTAAGAGTTTTTATACGTGGAAACAATAAAGAGTTATCATCTAAATTGTTCTTTTGGAAACAACAAATTTACTGGCTCGATATTGTAAGCTATTATGTTTTATAAAATATAACTACTGAATCAATACACATAAACAGTAAGTGTAAACATTGAATTAAATGAGTATGGATTAGGTTTTCTTTATCATCAATTATGTGATACAGATTGTTCAATTTACAAGCTGTAGCAAAATTGGTGAAACTATCCAATGATTCAATTTCTTTTGTGTATTTGATTGTTCTTTTGTTTACATACGTGATTTATTATATTCAAACTATGGTATCATTATTGTAATTGGACAATATCTCCTGGACCAAATTGCCAACTCTAATTCCATTGCAAATTATCTAATAGCTGCTTTGTTTATCATGTCTAATGATTCCAGTAACTTTTTGAATACTCGGTGATTGATTTCAGTAACTTTTTGTACTTTTTATGTTTAGCATCTATTATTTAAAAGGATTAATAATATTTATACCAAAAATATTATTAATTAATTTTATAAAGGCAAACAATATTGTTAGTATATGGTATTTTGAGATGTTTGGTATACTTTTTTAGTTGAAATCAGCTGAATTTAGTCTTTCGTATACCGATATTTTGAATGATTATTGTGTATGATAATAATTCACTTAATGCTTCGAGTGGCAATTGAGTTGGAATATGCATCTTTTTAACGCTCATATTTCAGCTTTATTACTTCAAAAAAAAAGTAATATTAGTTATTATTTGGTTCAAGCGATGACAATGCATGATACTATATTAAGAAAACTTTAATTCCGCTGAAAGAAAAATAAATTAAGAAAGAATAAAGCTTAAGTAGGCTTTAGCTTTTGAGTGATGACATTACCCGTAAATTTCTATTGTTAACCAAAACTTGACAAATAAAATTATAAATTAAAGTGGTGCATTTTTTTCAAGTTATGAATTACGAAGAACAATTGAAAGTTTAAGATATTAATATTAACACTTTTAGCCACATCGATGCATTTAAAGCTATTTTTGTCTTGTACGGTAAAGAAATCAAATAGTACAACTTGAACTAGTGCATATAACACACACATATACTTATATAAACATGCTCAAAAACTTTCAAAGTAAACAAATCTTTTAACTTACTAGTATTTTGAGCCGATTTCAAACTCGAGTCAAATTCTCTTAAATCAACTTTTGACCGAATTGATCTAAACTTACTCGCGCGCCACTTAATATATCCCTGACCCGTCCCCTGCCTTTATAATGGTAGTAAGGGATTATGATGGTTAATGATGTAATTCACGAGTAAAATAAGAAATGAAAATATTTACAAAAAATAATAGCTTAAATAGCTAGCCACTATTTCATTTAAATGTTTCAATTTCTATACAGTACATGTATGTACTTTTGGGTAAGCTATGCATTTAGTTACTATTATGGCATCCGTGGAGTCATAAGTGGAAAAAAACTTTTCAAAAAAATGCGGACAACTTTTGAGATGAAGAACAAACAAAAAATAATGCAAATGGAACGCATCATTATATTTGAATAATATTTTTGCATTGCAAGTTGCATTTTAATATTTAATAAAACCAAGAGAAATTCCAAACATGTTGGCTGTATTCTTGTTTTGGAATTTTCCAGCCTCGTATTTATTTTTATTATTTTTATGGGACAAATTATGAGTTGTAAATTATATATAGGGAAAATTTGTATTTTTTAATAATACGAGGTATTTTTGCCAGACTCGTCTGAATCCAAAATATCACACTTAAATTTTTTAACAAGGTTTTAATTCACGTATAGTTAAATTTAAAACTTCAATAATCATTTTTAGTATTAATTTAGTTGGATAAAATAATTCATATTTTCACTCGAAATTGTTTTGTTGATTATCGATAAATAATAAATGAGATTATATTAGTATCAGAAAAATTGCAAACTGCTTTCCTTTATGATATAAAGTTCTGTATAATTTGAGGCAAAAAAATGTACCATATATACTAATTTGAGATTGAGAGGTAATTATTAATATTAGTATCATTAATTCATTGTTAGAATTCTCTCTTTACAATCAACTATACAGTGAAGTTTATCAAACAAATATTTAAACGTAAAATTTCCATAAGAAGTATTTTGTTACTCGTAAGACCTCTCTTCTATATTAAATAAATTTCCATATAATAGCGTATGAACTCATGCAAAATGAAAATTAGAATTAGGAAAAAGAATAAAGTTATTAACCAAAAGGCAACCCAAATAGTGAGATATCTTTTTCAATAGAAAAAAGGCAATATCTTTAACCATAGTTAATAAATTTTGCGATGTTGATTGATGTAAGCACATGGAGTATAATTTCATTTAAGCCTCACTTATTTCTGTTACTGTAAATAGATGCTAAATTTTATTTAATAGTTGCCCGTATTTATCAAATTTATGCTAATACAAATTAAAAAAAATTCTTGCAAGTTCTGAAAAGAATTATCTAGTCATTATTTATATCTGGTAGTTATTTTATAGGCAAGTAATTATCTGAAGGGGAAATTTTACATGGATTTCAGTTCAATTCTTAATTTTGGATCCCTGTCTTATAAAAAAATCCAACACCAATAAACATAAACGTGACCCTAAGTTAATAAATACAGAAATTTTTTTGCAGTTTAAGACATAAGTCCAAAATCTTTTAAAAAAATTACTGAATCATTATAAAATTTATTGTTTGAAGAAGTTTTGTACAAAATTCAGAATATTGAAAGGCGTGATAATTAATCGACATTTGATTGATGCTTGTACCTATTGGTTAGCGAATATGAATTATAAAGACTATTCTTCTATCATTAAACAACTGTTAACATAATTAATATATGGTATTGAAGGTTTTAGAGGTTATAGGTTTGAATTCACCTCTAACCGAAATGAAATTTATTATTATTATTATTATTATTATTATTATTGTGAGTCAGGATAATTTTCTAAAAAGAGTAATAAAAAAGCATCATAACAAATGAATAGATTGTTGCTGCTCGTTTAAAAAATGTAATTTAAATGTAAAATTCTTTTTTTGTGACAGGACTCGGCTACTTGGTTCTCTACTCCTTGAATATATATACTCACATAAAATGATAAAAAAATATCCACCATCATTAATTAATTATTTAATTGGTCCTCAACAAAAAATACAAATCTTAGGCTCTGGCCTCAAGATCTGACAAGTGTATGTCTCTTATATATATATATATATATATATATATATTCATTTCTAAATAATTTAATGTTGAAATGGTGATTTCATAGGTCATACATCGAGTTAAACATTCAGGTAAAAAAATAAAATTTTATTATTAAAACACTTAAAAGCGCATGATTGAAGTTGAAGTGTGCTCCATAAACAGGGAAACGAGTATGGGTGGATCGAACCCGAGTTCAAATGCTTGCCGTGCATTATATATACCGAGTTAAGAAATTAAAATTAAAAAAATATAGCAAGTAGTAAGTTTAAGTGTTAAGTAGGTCCATGACAAGATGTAACATGTTTTATTTCTCAACCAGAAAATGTGGAATTGGAACTTCATGAATGGGCATCCGATGTAAGGGAACCTCTTTTTCTCGTTTATTCAAATGCACTAGTGGTAATTTTATATTTGCATTTTCTTTTTCTGAAATGATATTTATATTTTCTTTAAAAAAAATTCCGCAATTAGTTGCCCATTTATTTTTAATCTGAATTTTTGTGAACTCAGTCATCAGAAGATCTGAAGTTTGAATCTTAACTATCCTATTCATTATAAAAATTATAGAACAAGATATAAAGTGAAATTCCATTTGTTTGTACAAAGTTCATGGTCAAAAGATTTATGCATGTCAAAAAAAAAATATAAGTCACCATTTCTTTACTATCATAATTATTTTCTTTAAGCTAAAAGCAAACATAAGCATTATTTAGAAAAAAAAAATGATATTGCACATACTTGACTTGAGGGTATAATTAATATTTTTCTTATTTCATATATACTGGTGTTAACATATGCCTATTTAGAAAAAAAAAATAATTTTATACATGTTGGTCTCATACAATACTCTCTTCATCTAATCAATTAAACCAACTTCTTAGAAAAGTTAGATATAAATCATATAATATAAAAATCTTTTAGAAAAAAATTACTTTAGAAAATGAATAATAAATTATAGTTCTCTAAAATGAACGAAACAATACAATTCAATCATATATTTTCTTAAGTCCAAAATATTCATTGGATATTTGTTTGCATCAATTATTGGTGAATTTTGCATACTCACTCCAAAGTAGTCAAAATTATTCCTTACAATTTATCAACTAAACAAATATAAGCTTCAACTCCACCCACAAACGATATAGAAATGCCCAACACTTGTATTATTCTTCTAATAGTGATAATTTAGAAAACTGGTCTTTTTTGAAATTATTCAATTCATTGGAGAAATTTCAATAAAATATGAAGGATAACACAAAAATAAAATACTTTGAGCATACAAGGTTTCGTTCGATTCATGGAACTGAATAAAATAAAATAGAACGAAATGAAATATATATTATTTGAGAATTTCTTAAAAGATACTTATATATTTCGACTTATTTCATTTATGCAATTCCATGAACCAAATAACACATAAGTAAATCAATTTAATTTTTTTTTAAGTCCAACCTACATTAACATAGGATATATGAGTTTCCGAGTATGCATTTGTTTGTTTTAACTACAAATAATTATATTGAAATACTACGTTCGAGATTTTGTAATGGTTACGGCTCTTCGTCTTTCCATACAAATTAGTATAACATTTCCGAAAATGTTTGTCAATACTTATTGTACCAACAAACCCTTTATTCATCACATGATATTTTAAGTTCATCTATATAAAGATCCTATAAAAGCATACAATAAAGTAATATGCAGCCAATGATTAATAAGTGAATAAAATAACCAACCCATAATTACAGAGATCAACACAAGTAAGAATAGACAAAGTATGAGACTAGCTAGCTCACACTCTCCATAAAAATACTACAAAAAAATCACAAAGATTCCAATTTATTATTTTAATTTTCACCAACCCTTTTCTTTGAACGGCTTTGGCTTTTCTCCCATGTTCCCTCTCACCATTATATAACTCTCTCTTTTCTTCATCTCTTCACCATCAATCAATTTATCAGAATATATCTCTTATATAGGCTTTTTCAATGACGATGTTATCTCCTCCCCAATTCTCCATTCTCCAACACGAGCCAAACATCCCAACTCAGGTCATCTGGCCCGACAACGAGCAACCGAGTCTCAACTTGCTGGAACTCGTGATTCCTCCAGTGGACCTTGGAAACTTTTTCTCCGGGGAGCCCGAGTTTGTGGTGAAAACCACCAAGACAATCAAAGAAGCGTGTAAAAAACACGGTTTCTTTTCGGTTGTTAACCATGGAGTTAGTGAAAAACTTATAGCTAAAGCTCATGAATACATGGATTTGTTCTTTGAGTTGCCGATGGATGAGAAACAAAAGGCGAAGAGAAAGATCAGAGAGCCTTGTGGATATTCGAGTAGCTTTACGGGTCGGTTTAGTTGTAAATTGCCATGGAAGGAAACTCTTTCTTTTAGGTTTTGTGGTGAAGAAGATGAGGGTTGTAAGTCTAAGATTGTTGAAGAATATTTTTTGAGCAAGATGGGACGTGACTACGTTGAATTGGGGTGAGTATTATGGAATTTTTTTGTGTTTTTGTACAGACTTGTGTTGTTTTCAATGGTTGTGTTTTATCCTCATCTTTTTTTCAAGGCTTTAAGTATTTTCGTGTGGCCATTTTTTGGTGTACTTTGTCATCGCGGTTGTCTTTTTTATTAATGGGAGATGACAGTGAGCTGGATTTGAATTTCCTAAAGTTGAAAGATTGTAAAGCCGTGTATTTCAGGCAATCTCATTCATCCAGTGATTTTTAATGGTATAGATTTAAATAAATCATGGACCCACAAAATAGTAAAATCTAATATATATTATAAAAAGCCAATACATGGATGAGATGGTTTGAAATGTACAACTTTAACATTTCTCGAATTTTGAAAATCCAAATTCGAGCTAAAAATATTGAAATATTTGAATATTTGGTGGCTGAGGCGGGGGGTACGTGCACCGAGTCCCTTGCTACCTCTAGTATGGTCTGTAGTTTAAATACTCTTATAATAAGTATACGTTGAAACTGTTTATTTGGTGCTTTACTTTTTTTTGTCTTTTTAGTATTTGAAGTAGCCAAAATATGTTTGTTTGGCAAATAACCTATTTGGTTTTAGTATATTAAGTGTATATCTCATGAGACAAGAATATGAAATACAAATTTCTTTATTTAGAGCAATAACATGGTTGTTTGACCATGAAATATAACTAGGCTCTTTATGCATTTAATATACTAAAATGCATAGATACCTTATAAACTTGTTTCTAGTCTGCAGACAACACATCAAACTATTAAAAATGACAAATAACTATCCAAACTTCCTCAAATTAATAACGAACTAGCTAAACTTTCATGAATTATTTTTTTGACCATCTCATGCTGACGTGGCACACTCCGATTGGCCACAAACTATCCGATTGGCCACAAACTTTTAGTTTGTGGCCAATCGGTGTGTGCCACGACAGCATGAGGTGGTTAAAAAAATAATTCGTGAAATTTTAGCTGGTTACTTGTTATTTACGTAAAGTTGGAATGGTTATTTATCATGTTAAAAAGTTCAACGTATTGTTTACAAACTAGATACAAGTTCATAAGGCTATTTATGCATTTTGCCTTTATGAAATCATGTTGTATTGAAGTGTATAAATTTACTATTATAAAAAAAAGTGTATAAATTTATTCACTCAAACCATTAATCCTAATTGAATTTGATAAATTTATGTGAAAAGAGATTAATGCCTTTGTGTAGTTTGTAAGATATAATTTGCAACAAGAGGGAGAATTTTAATTTTTTAATTATTGCAAGCATAATTGTGTAAGATTTAGTAGTGTTAATCATAAAAAAAATACTATAAATAATCGTGTTAAAATCTACAACAGAATCAAACTGGTAATTCGATTTAGTTAAGTTGGTATCATAAAATGTGTATATTGACGTGACATCAACATCTCGTACATAATTACCTTATAGCATTTCAAAAATTTTAACAATGAATTAATGCGTGAGATTATTTATTCGCGGGCTTGTTCTACTTTAAAATAAAGTTTACTTGATTAAATGCACCTTAAAATTAAGTTACTATGAATATGGGTTCATTTTAAAAAGAAACATATATTTTAAACTTTGGTCGTTCAATAATTCACAACTTTTAAGAAAAGCATCGAATTAATTAAAAGTCAAAAAAATATAGTTTAAAACATTATTGTTGAAATAAATTATGTCCACATATGTTTCATCCACATGTCAATTTCTTTGGATGAAGAAGTGTTATTCCATTAGTCAAGCATACAACAAAGACTGGTGTCCTCCATATGACATCTCATGCTACTACAAAGTACTCCTCATGCTTTGAAAGATCAACCAACCAAACACCTCCTACTACACACCTTTATGACTAAGCATATACCTTATCTTGTATTTTACTAGATGTACTTCTCATTGTAATATAGTAACTAAAAGTTCTACGCATCTTATAATACAAGCTTTGTTGTCATATTTCTCTTTTATCCCTTTATATTATTATAGTGGTATAATAATATCAAGCTAAAAGGTCGTTTCTTCGAAACACGTTATCAAGCACGACGCTCCTCTTTTCATACTACTGATAATATGTCGAACCCAACCAATCTCGAATTTGTGGCACTTCACGTCACCGAAAAAAATTATCTTTCTTGAGTGCTGGATGCTGAAATCCACCTGACTTCGATGAACTTTAGAGAAACCATAAAAGAGCATAATATTTCTACTGTCCAAGAAAAGGCGAAAGCAATGATCTTTCTTCGTCGTCATCTTGACGAGGGACTGAAAGTATAATATTTAACTATCAAAGATCCAGCAGATCTTTAAAGAAGCTTACAAGAACGCTATAATCACCTAAAGCTGGTTTCACTTACGAACGCACGCGCTGACTGGTTGCAGCTGCACTTTCAAGACTTTAAATCGGTTAGTGAATACAATTCTGCCTTATTCAGAATTACTTCCACTTTGAAATTATGTGGAGAGAAGATTACTGATAATGATTTATTGGAGAAAACTCTCTCCACGTTCCATGCATATAATGTGGTCCTGCAGACCCATTACAAAGAGAAAGGCTATAAGAAATATAGTGACTTAATTTCTGTCCTTTTGTTTGCTGAACAAAACAATGAGCTTCTTATGAGGAATCATGAAGCCCGTCCTACTGGCTCAATGGCGTTCCCTGAAGTGAACGTCATATCAAATCATAATAATGGAAGTGGTCGTCGAAATAGCCGTGGGCGTGGACGTGGGCGTGGAGGTCGTGGTCGTGACCGTGGCCGTGGATATGAAAGTGATGATGCTTTCCACCCGAAGTGGAAAAATCAAGTTCATCGTAATAACCATCAGAAGTGGAAAAATCAAACTGATGAATTTGATAAAAACAAGAATGTTTAGAAGGGTACACGTTATCACTGTGGTTCAAATAAGCATTGGTCACGAAATTGCGATACTCTAAAACACTTGGTGGACCTGTACCAAGCCTCGAAAAATAAAGGCAGTAATGTTGAGACAAACTGCACTTTGAATAATGACGAGCCCTTCGACATCTCCGATTTAGAAATATCAGATTTCTGCCTGACCAGCACTAGTGAGAAAGATGACATAAACAACGATAATAATAATGATGCATAAATTTTGTATCATGTAGTTTTTTTTATGTAAAATATCTTGTAATGTTTAATATGTGTAGCTTTACAATAAAAACAATAAAGAGAGATAAAGCAGCTCAAAACCAAAAACCAATTGATGGGTTTAAGAATATTTGCAAATAGAAATCGAAAAATTGCAGCTTTACAATAAAAACAGAGGCGGCTCTGGTTTCTATGAAACAATATTTTAACAAATTT
>CAOJBJ011079948.1:0-11604 GCA_948291685.1 Euphorbia celastroides | reverse complement strand
CTTCTACAAATAGACATTCAAATAGAATATTGTGCATTTAATTTAATATTATTTTAATGTTGATAGATCTTATTTAGAAAATTCTTTATTTCTTATCATTATTTATATTAAAATAAATGTAATTTTATTCAAATAGACAATCTATTATACATTTTTTAATTTTTATTATTTATTTTACTACACAATCAATTTGAATGTCTATTCCACATGCCACTTAATACTAGAATGCACAATCTATATTGGAGATGCTCTAAGTTATTGTATTTAATTAGAAGTGGAACTAAATTGAACCAGATGAATAATTATGTTGAAACTAGTGTAATGTTTAGTTGTCTTGTTTTAGCATACAAAATCGAATTAAAATAAATTTAAATTTGAGATTGTCTAGTTAGCTTTTTCTTGTTTATATATGTGTTATTGATATATTACCGAACATCTAAAAGTAGTTGTTATACACCGAAAAATAAGTATGTATAGGCACATTGTGCACTTTACACAAGGATATGAGTGTGGTATAAGGGGGTATAAAGTGCATTTTGCTTTCATTCAACACAATGTAGGTATAAAACGAGTGAGATATGCACTTTAAACCACACTTGTTCAACATATAACACACAAGTTCATGCATCGTCTGCTTTATACAACTTTTATATCCTTTATATAAGTCTCTGGAAAAAATTGTTTTCCTAATATATCAATATGAGTATCACTATAAAAATAATAATAAAATAAAACAAACAAAACGTCCTATAACAAACCTTAACAACAATTAACATTAACTGCAATAAGTATCATTCTCATTTCGTCAATTCACAACAATCAATTTTTGGTGTTTACCGTTTCTCAATCAATTTTACATGTATTTGTTTTGTATAAAAAAATTTAGCGTGCTTGTGTAAAATTATTTGCTTTCTTTTTTCCACAAAGAAAGTGTTTTATGCATTCACATACACTCAAAGATTTACGTATATTTTTGTTCATGTGGGTAAATTAACAATATTTTATTCTTACATTTTATCTTGTGGTGTAAGTAATGTATAGAAATTCTTGGCCAACAGAAAGAACAAATTTATTATTTGGCATGATTTCACATATTATTCTCTTAGTTTTTAAGTTTGCAGAACTAATTTTGAAGTTTTACAAGGAAATACTCTATAATGATGAAATTTGTATAAATAATAAAATATAAAACACTAATGAATGAAATGCTAATTTGACATATACACCTAAGTGCATTACAAATATAGTTTTTTTCATATATTTGTTATTAACCTTCAAATAATATTGCTAATTACAGTAAAACCTCGATAAATGAATACCTTTGGGACCAACAAAAAATATTCATTTGACGAGATTATTTATTTATCGATTAATGAATATAATATTTATTTATCAATAAATGAATAATAATTCATTTAGATGCTATTTTTAGACTTTTTTTGTAATTTATTGGGTTGTATTAATTTCAAATGTACCTAAAACTCACGGCGTAACGAATGTCTGCTCAATCTGAAGGAAATTATGCAAAAGCTTAGTTATAACTTTTATACAAACTTTAATTATATTTATATTTTTAGAATTCGAAAAAATATAACTGGTAGTGTGTTTGAAACATAGTCATTGGATGAAATGTATTCATGATATACTGTATAAATAAAAATATATTATTTAGCATATAGTAATTATTCATTTATATTTACATGAGGTCTATCAAGACTTCATTTATATTTATTTTTTAATACATTAAGCGGGGTTATTCATTAAACCCATTAGATCAAGTTGAGACCGAAGAAATTTATTCATCAGACGAGGTTATTTATTTATCGAGGTTCTACTGTATAGTATACCATTAAAAACGAGGTAAGTTAATTATTATTTAATGCCAATGAAACCAAAACTATTGATAATGACTTTTTTATAATCATTTTTGTTTTTATCCAATATACTAATACCCCCTTCCCATAGTTTTTATTTTTAATCACTCTAATGCAACTGTATGGTATACCATTAAAAACGAGGTAAGTTAATTATTATTTAATGCCAATGAAACCAAAACTATTGATAATGACTTTTTTATAATCATTTTTGTTTTTATCCAATTTAGAAATACCCCCTTCCCATAGTTTTTATTTTTAATCACTATAATGCAACTTATTATATCAAATAAGTGACACCATTAACTACTTCAATGAAAAGTTGATAAACAAAAAGCCAATTGAAATTTGGATATTTAGTTTGCCAATTCAGTTTGTCTTGTTGGTAATAATAATTAATTTACACCTCAAATAACCGAAATGTTATACTATTCATATCCCATATATTATTGGTTTGAATGATCATAATGTGAATAAAAGAATTCAAATTGTAAAGATACTTCTTAACTAAGGTTTTATATTCCATTATTCCTTTTTATACAATTATAAAAAAGTAAAATTGACTATAATTACTAAATGTGTTTTTTTTTTGTGAGAAATGTACTAATGTGATTATTAGTTCAACCATGCATTTGCATTTTCTTTCATCTTCCTTTTCTTTTGGTTTCTTAGCTACTACGTAATTTTGATGTTTTAGAAGTCAAACTCCATTTTTTTTTCTTTTTACTTTTTCTTGGATGAAAAAGTCAAATTCGTTTAGCTGAAGACTTTAAACTCTTTTAGGGGAAGGAAATTTGATTTTAATCAAACTCCACGTGGATCCATGTTAGCACAAATCCACTTTTCATTTTTTTTAAACTCGTGGGTTTATTTAATGTTCTAGTGTCCCAAACCTAGCATTACAAAGACTCAAAAACCCAATTATACAAAAGCTTGTTTGGTTTAAATGTTATGGTTGTTGCTCTTGCCTTTATATTGTTACCGATAAATTTTTCTCCCAGGCTCAAATTATAATTGTGACTAAATATTCAGAATTGTTGTTTAATAACAAAACCAATTGTTGAAAATGTTTCCGACATTAGACTATAGCAGAAAACATATAATCTTTTCGAGAGTGCAATTTTATTCCTCATTGTGTCCTATACATCCATTTGCAATGGACTCCAAATTCATCGGTAATCGTTAAAAAAAGCTGAAGGTAACACCTTTAAGACACGAACCTTCTGATCAACCACAAGTCTTAACTATATGTCACTGTGCATCTGCTATTGTAAAGCTGCAAGCTAACAATCTGATACTAGAATTTCGAACAACTTACCACAATACCCGGAAAAGGTAGAATCTTTACAATCTATATCAAGAACTTAGTGCTTCAGCAATCACACTGAAGACCGAAAAAATACAAAACAACTATGTAAACATTACAGTTGCTGACATGTCTCTTTAGCCCAAGAAGGCAAAGGTGCCCGAAAAGTAGTACAAAGACCCGAAACTGGATGCTCAAAAGTCAAACTCTCGGCATGCAATTCATGGCCATCGAAAACTCTCCCTTTCCATTCATAAACCCCTCCATATTTCACATCCCCTCTTATTGAAATCCCCAAATACTGACAATGCAACCGAATTTGATGCCACTCTTTGGATACGCCCTCACCAAAATCTCGTCCTTCAAATCAACCCCATTCGATGCTTTTTCCCGAACCACAATAAAGTTTTCGTCTTTTTCGAGTTCTGTAACCTCTTTGAAGCTTTCTTTCCCGTTTATAGAAAGTACTTCGAATGTGGTTTCCACGTCTCGAACTACCGAGCCACCTGGCAGTTTCTGGCCAATGTCTGACGTGGTGTATACTCGCCAAGCGCCGAACTTTGACCGGCCATGTCCTGATTTGACCGTGATTTTTTGCCATTTTGGGGATGAACCGAGACATCGGGCTATGTATGTTTTCTTGACTTTGTGATTGGTGAATGCTTTAACGAGCTTGGCGGCTACTTAGTGTGACTTGGTTATAACCATTACACCGCTTGTGTCACGGTCTAGTCTGTTGGCTAGAAGAAGCTGGGGTTGACCGCCTTTGAACCCTGAAACTAAAAAAGCATTTTAGTAATCAAGGCCGAGGCAAAATCCCTTGAACTTGGCTTGTATGACCAAATATCGAATTAGGCCACATTACTCAACATAGATATATGATTGATTACTTGATGACAATGACAATTTTTGCATTCTGAAATAAAATCTGAAGTTCAAAGCACGACAATTGGTTGACATTCATAAAAAGCATTTAAAGAATTATGAGTTTAATACACCGAGTTAAGCACAAAGACACGATATTCCTTGCTTATAGTCACACAACCGCTTATTCACAAACGAAAAATCCTTTTCCACTCTACTTAGCCCCAACTCTGTTACAGTATTTTTAGACAAGTACCTAAGTGACTAGCCTAAACTCGAAATCAGAGGTTCATTTCTGAGTAATTTTGTCTTGGACTCAACTATTACTAATATTAAACAATGCTACCTTATGAAACTTTCGTTTGTGCTGAGAAAACGATAGACATCTCATCATTGATTAGGGACATCATTAGTACCGAAATGCTAATTACAATTGCTAGAGCAGCGCATTCAAAGTAATGTGTGCCAAAACTTCAGTGCTAACCACTAAATTTGAAGACTTTGATGCGAAAACGAGTTCAAAGTTCGATATATGGAGCTAATGTCAGGAAAAATAACCTACTGAACAATCCGATCATTTCGCCTGTTAGATCAGCTAAAGCTAACCGGCAATGGGTTGATCCAACGGCACCCGGAACTGCCATTAATCCATTGTTTTAGCCATTCTAATCTCAGCATTCATCAATGGAATTCCTGATTTCTAATTGGACACGATATATCAGAACAAAGCTAGAATTCAATCACAAATTTAGGCTCATAGCCATAAATGCCTATAGTTAACCCATCAAATTGGACCTTTTCCCCCAATTTATCAGGCCTCAGATTCCAATATCCTCTATTCAAACATTCCAAATAACACTATTGAATCCAAAATCTCAAGCAACCAACAAAAAGGAATTCACACAAGAAAAAGAAAAAACACTGCAATACCTTCACTGAGATGAGTTGAATCAGCTAAATCAGCAAGAACACGAGGGACTGATTCCAACACAGTTTCACAGTAAACTCCCTGGGGTTTATTGACAGCAATTAGCCATTGATCTTGATATAAAATATCACTTTCCGACAAAGTGAAAAGCTTCGATCTTGACGAGGCTGACATGGCTCTAGCGAGCTCTATTTCCTTTGAGATTAATGGGAGAGGAGGAGAAAGCGGTATAGGATAGTTTTGAGCAGTTAAAGATTCGTTTGCTGAATTGGGATTCGTTGGATTTGACGAAGAATCCATTTTAAGAGAGGAAAAAAGGCCGAGCTTTTGGAGATTGAAGAGAGGTTTTGGGAATAGAAGGCAGGCATTTGGGGTTCTCATTAAGGACCAAATTGAAGATTTTGATAAGTTGAGGGACTAAATTGACTTTATATATAAACCCTGAAACCTAATTTTCCCAGCTGAAAAACCCAGAAGCTCGATTTTTTTCCTTTGAAATCGCTCACTGGCTCATGAAGGAACATAAAAAATGTCATCTTTATTGCTCAAAAGATCAAAAAATCTAATCAATCCCTCCTTTGCTAAATCTTTACACAGTTTTCCATCTTCTAATCAAAATCATAGGTTTCTGATTTCTGGGTTCTCTTCAATCTTGCTTAGAACTCTAATCAATCCATCTGGGTCTCAAATTCGTGGATCAAATTTCAATATTTCTTCACATTGGAGTGAAAAAAACAGTGTTTGGGCTTCTAAAAATGTTGCTTCAGCTTCCCTTGTGAGGTTCTGTTTGTTTAGTACTCAAGCAGCAGCTGAATTGTCAACCTCTGATGGGCCAACAATTGATGAAATTGTTTCTAATAATTGGATAATTCTCGATGAGAGTGAAAGTGATTGGAAGAGTCACGCTGCAGCTATTGCACAATCCATTCAAGTCACTAAGAAACGTTTGCAGGTAATATAGCTTAAATCCTAGTTCTGAATTGTTCTTTGTTTTTGGCTTTGACCTTGCAAATTTGGGGAAAATTTGTGCATATTGGGTGAAATTGTGTGATATATACCGAAATTGTGGTAAAGTTGTCTTAATGATTGAATATGCCAAATATTAGGGATTGAATATGCCATAAACTTGAAGTATAAGGGGCCAATTTTGATAATATATCAGCTCATTCAGTAGGAATTATGTACTTAGTTAATCAAATTTGTGCACATAAAATTAGGAGATATTGGGTAAAATTGTGTAATACATACCAAATTTGTGGTAAAATTGTGTTAATGATTGAATATGCCAAACAGTAGGATTGAATATGCCACATTGTAGGGATTAAATGTGCCAAAATTAAAGTATAGAGGCCAATTTTGATAATATATTAGCCCATGTAGTAGGAATTATGTACTGTGTTTATTAATTTGTACCATGTATATGGTGTTGTTTCGTTTTTCAAAAAAACAAATATTGTTCCTTTATGTGATTAGTTCTAGTTGACTGTAAGTCATTGTTTTGTTTTCTATGGCAGTGGAAGAAACTGAAGGTGAGGTTGGATTTGCTATCGAAAGAGCTGAGTAAACCGAACCTTTGGGACGATCCAGAACAAGCAGGGAAGATAAGCCGAGAGCACGGTTCATTGATGGCTAAAATCAAAGAGGTGACTGCATTTGAGCGGGAATTGCTCGAGCATATTGACATGATAAAGCTGGCTCGAGAAGAGGGCGACGCTGAGTTGGAATCGGTGGGCCCTCACTTGTTCTTCTAGGCATGTACTTGTTCCGTTTCATAGTTGTTGTCTATAGTATGCATATAGTTTCGATACCTTTTGAACTTTGTGGCACTGAATCGAGATGGAACAACATATGAATCGAGCTCCATTTTTCTAATTTGAATTTAGAATGGTTTCATATCCCATTGAGATAAATATTGGCATATTTATGGGGTTGATTTTGTTGCAGGAATCACTGAAAGCTTTGCTCGAGATGAGAAGAAAATCAACTGAGAAAGAGCTTGAAGCTTTACTAGCTGGCGAGCTAGATTCTTGCTCTTGTTACATTGAGGTGATTTCGAAGTTTTAGTAAAACCCTTTTGTTCTCTAGTCTCCAATTAAAGGTGCATAAGGTTTCGGTTACTCATTTTCACCAATTTGAGCTTTTGATCTCTTAATGCATACAATAGGTCCAAGCAGGAGCCGGCGGTACCGAGAGCATGGATTGGGCGAAAATGGTTATGCAAATGTACAAGTCGTGGGCCCAAAGACGGGGCTTCAAAGTAACCGTGGTAGAAGAAATGCCCGGTGAGATAGCTGGAATCAAGGTTCACCTTTTTCCATCCTTCTCAATGCTGTTGCTTTTAATAATGTTTCCCGTTGCTTTCTTTTCAACTTATAAGTAGAGATACCGAATTGAACTGAACTGAACTGAACTGGATGGAAAATAAGTTAAAAAGAACAGGTCTTCAATATTTGAAGGACTTATTGAGTTCCTAATTCGGGGTGGATTTGATTTTTTATGTAGCGTGCCACAATCAAGGTAGACGGTGATTATGCATTCGGTTATGCCAAAGCCGAAGTGGGGGTCCACCGGTTAGTGAGAATCTCCCCTTTTGACAGCAGTAAGCGCCGCCACACATCATTTGCTGCCGTTGCTGTGATCCCGATCACCGACGATGGTTCGACACATGTTCAAATTAACGAGTCTGATCTTCGGATTGAACGGTTTAGATCAGGGGGAGCCGGTGGCCAGAGTGTCAACACAACCGATAGTGCTGTAAGAATCGTTCATATTCCAACTGGAATAACCGCCACTTGCCAAAACGAAAGGTAAAATCAAGGCCAAAGCCATCAGTTTTCCCATACCGTTGTTTGCCCCTTGAATGCCACATGTCAGCCTCTTGTGTGCTTTGACTTTTCAAAGATGTCGTTTTTCCAGTTTTCGAAGCTGACACGTGGCATTCAGGGGCAACTAGTGCATTTTTTGCAAGTTTAAGGTAATCACAGTTTCGAATCACTCTAATTTGTTTCGGGTTTCTGAACTGATGGATCGCTTGTGAGTTGTGACCTCAGATCTCAGCATCAAAATAAGGCGATGGCTATGGCGGTTCTGCAGTCTCGGTTGAACCAGCTCGAGATGACTCGCCAGGCCCAGATGAATGCTCAGCATACACAGTCACTAACCGAAATCAGTTGGGGCAACCAAATCCGGTCCTATGTTCTCCATGTATTGAACCTCTTTCAACTTCCTTTCATTTCCTCTGAGTGCTAACAATGGTCTAAGTAAAACAATTTTCATGTTTTTGAAGCCATATCGAATGGTTAAAGATCTTCGAACCAACTATGAAGTCTCTGACCCGGATTCTGTGCTTGAAGGAGAGATAGATGGCTTTATCTTGAGCTACTTATCGGCTTCACTTGATAAAGACGAAGACTGTTAAATTTTTAATCGATTTTTGTATGATTTTTGACATGTATTGATCTTAAGGCGACAATAAGTACGGGTTCGGGTAGCAATACATACAGAAATAGAGAAGAATAGACTTGTATTATTTCTTGATTTTAGTCTGCAACTTCTTGTTTCAAAATGGGAGAATTTGTATTGATTATTTTGTCTGAATTATGTTTCTTGACTTCATAGCACTAGAATAAAATATGAAATGAAAAACAATGGTGTAATATCCTCAAATAATGAATAAAGAATGAATTTGAATTCTGGAGCTTGGTTTGTGGGATTTTAGTTGTTAGCCAGAGCTGCTTGTCCCAATATTTGTTTTTATTTTTGAAATAGTTAAAAGTAATTGTAACAAAATCTTAATAATGTCGAAAGAGTAAAAGAGAGCAAGAGTTTCTATATGCCACATAGAGTCTTAACACAATTCATTTGCTCTTTATTAGTTTTTTTTCGTAATATTAGTTTTTAAGTGACTCTTTATGACTATTGAACAATTGCTTTTAGTACTTTTGAAGATCAAAATGGCTACCAGATACTGTAAATACTAATCAACAACAACATTCAGCAAACCTGACATTAAACGGTAATTACTTAAAGAAAAGAGAGGGCACAAACTTTCAATTCTCAATTAATTTAATATCCAATTAAGGAACCCTTAAAAAAATCCATTTATATGTGACAATTATGAAATTCGGACAAGACAATATTGATTCAGTAAGACAGCTTGTCATTGGGCCGAAACTTGGGCTGTGGCTTAGGCTTAGCAAGATCATTTTCGTCAAAACGGTGTCGTTCAGACTGTATTTTCTGTGAATAAAGAAATCTGCAACACAACGAATCAGAATCTACAAACTCGAAAAAATCGCTCGCAGCTTACAAAGTTCGAATCAAAATCACAAATAAGAGTGGGTTTCAATAGGAATTTGCATGTCAAATCTTCAATTTGTCTCTATTTATTTCGCGGTTGATTTGGTTTCCGTTTGTTATTTCATTTGTGCGTGGAAAATCTCACTTTTTGCAGGTTTGGATTTCGAGATTTCGAATTCAATTTATATCTTTGAAGAGAGAGTTTTAGAAGAATGGAATCGTCTTCTTCGTCTTCAATAATAACCCCAGAAGACGTATTAGAATCCCTAATGAACGATGGCACTATCGACGCTCTCAGATTGAAGATTATCAATCAGCTCAAAGCTAATGTATTTCTCTTCCATTCAATTTTTCTTTTTAGTTTCTGAGTCTAATTTGGGGTCTATTTGATTCTATCTAATTGAATTTCTCGTGAATTCAGCTGTTTAACTGGTTTTCATTCAGCTGTATTGCTTTTTCCCTCTTTTTTGTGAGGATGGTGATGTTGCTAATGGAAATTAGGGCTGGCTTTTATATGTTGCAGGAAGAGCTGAAGAACACCACCACTAGAATGGCTGAACAGAGCAAGGTTTTGAACACTCCTGGAGCTGAAAAGCAGACCAAACGAGAGCTATTCGACGCCCTTAGACAAGAACTTGAGTAGGTGTTTCTGTTCTTCGCTATATCGTCGTTCTATTTTCCTTACCTGCTAGTTCTAGTTGTCATTGGTTGTTTTATTGTGATTTTTACCTGGGCAATGCAATCAATAATATGTTAGTTGTTAGGCTTAATGCATTTAGAACCCCTGAACTTGTCCCTAATAGCCTCTCGCCCCCCTGACTTTCAAAAGTTCCTCTCACCAGTCACCCCCCCTAAACTTGTCCATAAGAGCCTCTCACCCCCTTTTTTTGGAAATTGCTTCTCACCCCCTTAAACTTGTCTAAAAAGTGACTTAAACCTTGAAAATACACATGTCAACTTATGATTGGATAGAAAAAAATGAAATCTTTGAAAAGTCATATTGATAAAAGGTCGACACATGGCATTTATGGGGCAAAATGATGCATTTTTGTTAGTTGAAAGGGGCTCATAGGTATATTTTCGCTAGTACAGGGGCCGAGAGGCTATAAGGGACAAGTTAGGGGGGTCCGGATGCATTCGGCCTAGTTGTTACATAGCAATCTATCTGTGAAGGCAAACACTGCGAGAAGAATTAGATTTGGAGAATAGCAGCTTGAACTTCTTATATAGTTTAGATGTAGAAATGGAAGGAAGAAAGCCGAATTTTCTTGAAGAGTTAGTGAGTTACTAATTCTTAAAGTGGGCTCTTCATTATTGTCCAGCCAAACACATTCGGACCTCCGTGAACTTGTCCCGCGTTGCCTCTCGTCCCCTTGAACTTGTGAAAAAATTACTACTTTACCCCCCCTCCAACTAACGAAAATGCACCATTTTGCCCCTAGACGGCACATGTCAGCTTCTGATTACATTGACTTTTCAAAATTGTCATCCAATCAAAAGTTATGCGGGATTCCAAGGTTTAAAGGTTAATTTTAGACTAGTTTAGGGGGGGCTAGAGGTTACCAGGGAGATTTCAAGGGGTGAGAAAAGCTTTTGAAAGTTGAGGGAGGCGAGAGGCAATTCAAGACTAGTTCAGGGGTCCAGATGTATTTGGCCTTATTGTCATGTACATGCCTTTGAAGTCAGTTAAATTCTGAAAATTGCAGCATTGTGGTAGTAAAGCGACTTTCGTTCTTATATCTGCTTGAGGTGTTCTCTTTATGTGCTTAAGATGGACAATTCATCGTTTTCGTTGTTATCTTCCAAAAACGACAACATGCTGAAGCAATCACGTAGTGCCTGAAGTTTGTTTGTACTTTTACAATTAGATTCTTTTATGCTTTGCTGCTTTTGTAGATTCGAATTTGTTGTCCTGTGGTCCGTTCTGTCTTTAAAGTTAGTTATCTTCTGAAAATCTCGATACATGAAAGCAAGGCAAATTCGCTGGAAGCATGTTGCAGTTAATGTAGAGCCGGTTTGGGATTGTTTTATAGATTGTTGTCCCGAAAAGCTCAATTTTCAAGCTTTTCTTACAAGCAGCGGATTTTTGTGTTGGGAAAGCAATATTAATTAATTAGTACGAAGGTCCAAAATGTATAGCGCAATTTTGTCACTTCTTGACTGTAGTTCTTATTTGGTTTGGTGTTTATGTGGTTATTTTGCAGAGCTCCGGTACTTGAGAAGGCCTCGGGATCGGTGTGGGAGTTGATTGTAGACAACAATGGGCTAGGCAAAGAAATTAAGGAAACTGTTGAAAGAGTGTTTTGTAAGTTGAGTGGCCAGGAGCCACCTTT
>CAOJBJ011079119.1:0-10233 GCA_948291685.1 Euphorbia celastroides | reverse complement strand
TTTGTGCAATATGTTACTCTAAATTCTGTGCTAGGTTAATTTATGATATTTATTTAAAACCAGGAACAGAAAGTGCTACTAAAATATTTACTTTTACCTCTACATTTAAAAAGGGAGTTAACACATTGTCTATATACACGGGATAATGAAATTCCACTCTATTTAGAGATTTCATGGAATTCGCCTATTTCATACCTCTAAGAACTATTCCAGAGTTTCCGAAATGATGCAATATGTGTAGGGATGTCAATGGGTCGAGAGGTTTACAAGTAGTTTGAGTTTGGTTTAGTCTAAACTCAATTAAAGTTCGGTTTAATGCAACTTGACTCAAGTTTGAGATATCTATTATTTCTTGCTTGAGCTGTAATATTTATCAAAGATTTCAAGGAATTTACATGTTCAATACCTCTAAGAACTGTTCCAAAGTTGTCTTAAAGATGTATATATATCATGCGTATGGATGTTAATGAATCAAGAGGTTCACGAGTAGTTTGAGTTCGATTTGGTCTATGCTCAACTAAAGTTTAGTTTATTGCAGCTCGACTCAAGTTCAAGATCGCCATATCGGCTTAAAATACTAATAACCATGAACCGAGCATCTTATAAGTTTACACGAAAACTCGCAAGAAAGCTCATATAAATTTTTTAATTGGTTGATATTATTATATTACTTAAATTCATGTAATTGCTTTAATTTCATTGGATGTATATATCAAGATTTGATTTAATAAAATGTATATTCTGAAAGTGAAAGCAAGATTTAAATGTGTGACGGAGATTCGATAGACTTGAAAACTCGTAAAATCTAGTTGAATTTGTCTCAAATTTGATGTGAGATAAGAAATTCAACAATTTGATTGTGAGTCATTTATGAACCAAGCCAAGCTTAAATTGATCAGTATTAGTTCGGTTCATTAAATTCCCAGTTGTGTTTTGCATAAAGTCATAAATTTTCCAATAGTTATTGCTTCCTTTTCAGATAATTGAAATCAACACTGCAGACTTGTAATTAGCTCCCATGATTATGGCTAATTATTTTTATTTATAATCTGGAAAGTTCTGACTTCTTTGAGAAAATTGAGGCCAAGAGGAAACTAGAATCTTGTTTTTCAAACTTCAAAGATTTTCTCTGTAAAATCGCTTTATTTTTCTAAAGTTTGATTTATTATATTTGAACATAATTTCTTTTTTACAAATATATATAGTTTTGATAGGTGCTGGGAAATTTTCCTGCTTTTTTTTAACTCCCGGAGGAAATTTTCCTGCTTAAGATACTTTTTTTTCAATTTGATTATTAACTTTAAAAAAAACTACACAAATCCACATAATTATATCATGGAAAAATTTCCTGTTCGTTTCTCTTGTATTTTCTTTATTGATTCTATAACATTTTAATATGAATACTATTCTATAAATTAAAATGCAATTTTTGATATAATGCAATTAATTAAATTTTTGTAATAAATTATGCATTTCAACGGGTTACTTGGACAAAAAATTATTTGAGAAATAATTTTCATAATCAAACTAAAATGAATAAAATAGAAATAAGGAAAAAATAATAACTTCACTTAATATTTTGTCGTTGATAATTTTCTTTTACTCTTTTCTAAAATAAAATTATCAATGATAAACCCAGCTTCTTCAAGAATTATTAATTATTCAAAAAAACTATCATCAATTGCTAAACATATCTACAAACGACTATCATTAATAGTAAATCAACCAAACAACCCTTTGCAATTCATTCAAACCTAAATCAAAACTTTTCAGATTCAATGTTAGGTTTTCTTCTTTTTATTTAAAACTATTATAAGTCTTTGGTTCATTAAATTTATTTAGATCTTTTTATCGAGTTGACCGATAATTTACACATGGTTTTACATTTTTCATGTCTCTTCTTTTTATACTGAAAGAATACAAAAGGAATTTTTATTTTCTTAAGAATATATATGGTAACTCGGGTTTTATTAGTTAAGGAGCGGTTTCTATCGCGTATTTGAATTATTTAAGGAATTCTCCAAAAATACATACTTTATTTAGCTATATTTTATTTTATTCAGCGAGCTAAACACTATTTAAGCAATTTGTTGACTAATAAAAATATTTTTCATAATTGTCTTTTGTTTTTTTCATTCCTACCGTAAACAACAACATTGAGTGTTTAATTTATCACTTTCTTTACCACTACTTTTAGATATTTTGTAAAAAATTAACAACAATAGCAAACAATTATCAATAGTAACGAATGATTAACCACAACTTGAAGAATTAGAATTTTTGTAGGAGTCAAAGTTCACTCCTTATCATCCCCACACACTATAACTTGAGTTTAATGTTTTTAACTTTAAATAAGTAATTTAAAACTTAACTAAAAAATCTACCAACTCAGTCAAAGTAAATAACCGTTTTAATCAGAAGTCAACAATCATATAATCATGTTCGTTGTATTATAAAATTCAAACAATAAAAACAAAAGTAATAAGTGATATGCAAAGCACTCACTAATCACTAACAAACTCACCAAAATCAAATAAAACCAAAAATTTAGAAATAATTTTAAAAAAGTATGGTAAATATCATTAAATTTATATTTTCCATAAAAGAAAAGAGATATACATTCAACTTCCCGCCGGTGGTAGGCCACTTGTTCTGTAATTTCTGAGCACTGAAACTCTGCTCCCCAAATTCTCCATTTTCATGTTCTTAATTTCTCCTCCTCCAATTCCTCTCTTTACTCAGTCATGGTATCATTTTCTTAGATTTTTTCCTAATTTTTTTTTAATTTTTTCTTGCTGGATTGATTCAATCGATGATTTGATACGATTGCGATTGATTCTTGTGCAGGTAGGATGCAAATTGTACATAAAGAAGAAGACGAACAGCGAGGATTGGTTAAACTCGCTGCTGAATCGCAGATTCTTCGATTCGTGCGTTAATCATCAACAGTTGAGGAAGAACGAGAAGAATGTGTTCTGTATGGATTGTAATCTCGAGCTCTGTAAACACTGCGTCAAGTCTCACTTTCTTCATACGCAGATTCAGATCTGCAAATATGTTTATCAGGATGTTGTTCGTCTCCAGGATATTCAGAAGCATCTCGATTGTTCTAGAATTCAGGTTTCTTCCTCTTCCTTTTTCGAATTAGGATTAAATTCTCTGTTCTGCGGATTTGATTTGATGCGAATCGGTGAATTGATCAAATTCAATGTCCGATCGAATTGCAGACGTACAAAATCAATGGAGAAAAGGCTGTTCACTTGAATCCAAAGCCGCAATTGAAGGATTCAAAGCCATCAACGAAAGCTAAATTTGGCGCCTCCTGTGAAACGTGTAGGAGATATCTGCAGGATTTACCGAATCGATTTTGCTCTATCGCTTGCAAGGTTCGGAAACTGATTAATCTCAATTTCAATTTGAATAGTGTAATCAATCAGCAATTAGATTATAAATGCTTGTTTGTTCAAATTTTTTAGGTGTCAGCTGAATCAGTGAAGCCAAGAGAGGAGCACAAAGTGATTAATTTCTCCGTTGATGAACTTCAATTTGAAGAAGAATTCAATCAAGAGAGGGAATCAAGTGAAAACGACTCGTCGTTTACTTTTACTGATACATCAGAGGAAACTCAAGGGTGGAAGGGGACGATGATGAAAGGCTCACAATTGAAGCCAAAGAAACAATTGCACAAAAGGAAAGGCATCCCCAAAAGGTCACCTTTCTGTTAATCCCAAAATAAGAACAATAAATTCATGAAATATATTTATTGATATTCAATTTATGGCTTTATTTGCTAAAACCACAGCTAAAAAATAATCTTGATTCATGAGCAAAAACCCGTATTTGTATAGGAATGCATTTCTCTTCTCTGCATTTGGTATATTGGGAAGTTCCTTTCATTTATTGATTTTTGTATGTGGCAACTATTCAATTCATATATATGGGTGTTGAGTGAATTCATTGATGGGGATGTTTGTTGATGTGCTGGCACTATGCAAATGTTTTGTTGTCATTTAATTTGATAATTTATGTGCAATCAATATGTTAGGGAGCAATAGAATGTCTCAATCTTTGTCAAATAGAGGTAATTTCTTTGGTAGTTGTCAAATGGGGACCCTCTTCTCCTTTTGTTAGGGCAAATATGTTTTCTTAATGCTCTATTTATATGAATTGTGGCAGACAAAAAGAGCCGCCGATTTGTTGTATAGTTTGGGTATATAATAAGATTTTATAGGTATCAAATAGGAATAATAGCTAAAATAGTTAAAATTCAGTGCATATTCCAATTTCCACATGGATGACACACTTTTATTTGTCAACCATACCTGCAATTAGTGCATCTAACTTGTTAGATTTATGGCACCTGAAATTTACTCCAAATTTTTTTTTTATTGTGTTTAAACTTAAAAGAGGTGGCATATCAAAGAGGGTGAAGATGAAGTTTGTTTATTTTTGTAGTTTCACATTATCAGCTTTTTTTTGGTAGGCCAGTGACAATGCTAGCTAGTTGTCATTACTTGGGTTTTGCTTTTCTTTAGAATTCTTTGGAGTTTGGACCCTCATTACAATAATTAAAGATATAGATTGTTGGGTTTATTCAATTTCGCTATTGTTGGTAAATTTTTATCGTTACTATAAGTTTGTGTTCTCGGTACAAATGAAACGTTTTGTTGACAATAATAGCTAATTTATGGTGAATATTGTTATATATAAAGAAAAGACAAAAGGTGGTCGTTGAATGAGTTGTCAAATATGTATATACATTTTTTTTATTAAACTAAAAAGTAGTAATTATTTGGGGTAGTTTAGAGAATGAGATTCATGTTCAACTCTAGAAATGGCTAGTATTATACATGTAAAGCGGTATCACCGTTGAGACAAATTTGTATCACAGATTTGAAAGTTCAAACGTTACTTTATGCTAAAAAGTAGGTGTAGAGTGTGTAGTTGTTCTCAAAAGGTAGAGCACAAGAAATTGAAATATTATTATCATTACTACAAAATCCATGCTTTCATATATTGGTTAGATGTAGTATCTTCAACTAACTCAAGCGCAAATAAACATGTGTTAATGTATCGCTTACATTAAATAGTGAACAAATTACATAAAAAAAGGTTTTTGGTCCATTATTTGATTGAGCGTTTTAATCCATAACTAAACTATCCAAAAACCAAATTTATTGAGCAATTATATATACGTTCCAACCAAAACCTATTATCTTCTCTTGTTCTCCATTCTCCAATTATTTAGCTTTCAGCGTCTCTGGCCTATCTCTAATTGGCCGATACCGTTTCCCTGCTTCCAAGCAAGTCTCATTTTTTTGTTGGAGTTGTCATGGTATGATTTTGTAGTTTTTTTTTTTTTTTGAAATATATGATTTTGTAGTTTTAAGATTATTTTCCATTCTTTATTAGGTCCCACTAAGTGGGATTTGATTTTTAGCCTGAAATTCGAAGTGATTTAATTTAATATTGTTCGAGGTTGTTGTTTCTAAAAGTTAGTGTTCTAAGCTTTTCATACAAATTATAGTTTGAATTTGGACAACACGATTCGGTCCTTCATATTAAAAAATTAAAGACCATCAAAACTGTTTTCACAAAACTATAATTTGTTACTTTTAAGAAAAGTTTCAAAATGCAGCTTCCAAGAAAAACAACGTGGAAAAGCAATCTCAAACAAAATTGTTGTTATAAATTGTTGCACTTGAAAATTGGTTTCTCAAACTTTTCATATAATAACTTATTTTGGCTCACAATAAATTTCAATCCCTTATATCAACCAACTTAGAATTGTCATTTTCCAAACTCTAAAATGTAGTGCTTATAGGAAAAGCACAATTTCAAAAAGGCTCTTACTTGTATTCTATAACTACGCTGCAAATAATGTCATTGGTTTAAATGCAAGTTTTGTGGAAAGAATACGCCGGAAATCTAACGGTACTTCAATGCCATTTGGCCAAATTTGAAGGCCTAGATGTTAATATATGCCCTCGGCACCATAAGAATTAAGAAGACCTTGTTAGGTGCTGCAACATTTCCCAGCACAAAAAACGAGTCTTCGTTAACTAATGAATGTAGATAATTCAAGTT
This sequence comes from Euphorbia celastroides, assembly GCA_948291685.1. NCBI lineage: Eukaryota > Viridiplantae > Streptophyta > Magnoliopsida > Malpighiales > Euphorbiaceae > Euphorbia > Euphorbia celastroides. Next base: position 4,146 of record CAOJBJ011079119.1, on the reverse strand, counting down.
AAAAATTGGTATATGATATCTTTTCTTTCTCCGAGAATCTCTTTCTTATTTTTTAAGTATTAACTGAATGGCTAACTTATAAATCAACGATGAGCATATTAATATATGTCAAACTGTACCTATCTAAAACATAATGTCATTGTTGGTCATTTGGAGTGAACTGACATCAATACATAAATTTGTAAGTTCTTATAGGTCGCAACAACTAAGGTGGGTCTCACTCAATCCACCATGATCTCACTGAATTTACACTTTTTGATACAAAAATGTACATATTTAAGAGCTCACAATAAAGATCTGAAAACACAGAAAAAAGAAGTAATATTGGTTCAAAGATACTGTAAATGGGTTTATGTGATAAGCAAAATGACTAAAAATATACAAAAATAACGACATCAAAGACTTTGTTATTATTACTTAGCAACTCATTTTTTATGTTTTGAATTTACGACTTCATTTTGAACTGTGCAGCATTTAAACATTTGGGTCTAACGTATAGTTTCTTCCTTAAATTTGATAACTTTTTAATGTTCTGAACTTTGATTTTGTCCCGCTAACCTCTTAAACTTGGCAACAATGTATCTAACAACTCTCTCATGTTGACGTGACAACGTGTGGACGCCTTGACTTTTTAACGTAAAAGTGATGTCACGCCAGCATAAAGGGACTGTTGGGTACACTTTTATCAAGTTTATGAAGTTAACAGGTCATTTTCTAAGTTTAGGATGTTAAAAGTAAATTTATGTCAAGCTTGAGAGGTAACGCATGTGTCAGGCCAAACATTTAAAAGCATAATGCTGAGTATATGTCTATGGAAATTATTGTTTTCAGATATTTGTGTTTCACATTTTGTTTACGTCATGCCATTGTAACTTTCGTTATTAGTAATTTTTGTTTGGGGTTGGACTATAAAAAATTAAAAACATAAAGCTGAGTTGCTAATGCTCTAATTGCCGAGTTTGAGATATCTCATATTTTGGTATGGTCATAGTACCAGTACCATTTTTCAAAAACTTTAAAAACATACTCTATGATTTTGTGTTTTTGCAAAAACATATTTATAGTTTATTTTTTATAAAAATATTTTTTGTAGTTTCATAATTTTGTAAAAATGAGCTAATCACAAAATATGTTTTTGAAAAATTACATTTTTAATAATGTTACACAAGTTGTTTTGATAAACTTAACATTCATTTACTCTACCCATATTATTTGTGAATTATTTATCAAAATTTAAGTAATTTTCGGAAATATTTTATTTTATTATAATTTCTTAAAGTTAGGATCGCCTTTTAATTAAAATAAATACTAATACTCCTAAAAAAATATCAAATTTATCACTAATGTGTATTTTATTTTTATAAAAAAACCTACAAAATTTTACTTCAAAATGGAGAATATTACCCTTTTAAATGTGGTTTTAGCATCTTAAAAATGATGTTTTTAAAAAATTCTAAAACCACAAGACATGTATTTGAAAGAAAATAAATTACAAGTATGTTTTTGCAAAAACAAGAAACCACATTGTATGTTTTTAAGTTTCCCTTCCTCTTATCTGGCTCTTTACATGTTAATGAACTCGCTGTATCCATTTTTTGTTCCCTTTATACATGTATGGTACACATAAATAACAAAGTAATGGCATTTAGGAGTGAGCTAAACCGGATTCGATTCAAAATCAATCCAACATCCAACCGAACCGCAAATTGAACCAGTAAACATTTATAAGTTGAAACCGAACTAATTTGACCGAACAAAATAAATTTTGGTTGGTTTCAATTCGGTTCCATTACAATCAAATTTCTCAAACTTTTATAATATAAACACTAATTTGTTATTTTTTAATGGACCTCTTATAGTTGGTCTAAAATGCCTCTCAACCCCTTATAGTTGTAAATGTTTCACTTAACCCCTGAACTTGGTAAAAGTATATCTTTCAACCTCCTCATTGCCACGTGTCAACTTTTGGTTGGTTTGATTTTTCAACGAATAAATTTTTAATAATTTTTTTAAACCAACAAAAAGTTGACACGTGACAATGAAAAGACTGAGATTAAATGAAACATTTGCAATTATAAGAAGTTGAAGGGCGTTTTTGACCAATTATAGAAGGATGTAAATGTGTTTTGCTTACTTTTTAAGGTTATACAGTGGAGACTCAACCTAATTATATTGTAGTCTGAATCATACAATTTAAATTTATAAAATATGAAATTAAACCAAACTCACATTCATTGGATGTATGTATAAAAAGTATATTCTCGAAACAAAAGAAAGTACCTAAAAATATTTTATAACAAACGGAAAAACAAACTTTGATATAAAAATGCGCTAACTAAAATAGAATATACAATTTCATTTTAGTTTTAAGAATAAAAATCATAAGAAAAAAGAAATTGATTACGATACAAAATTTATTTAAATAACTGCTTTATAGCATAATGTTCCACTCGTATAACACCATATATATGTTGCATTATTCACATTTGCTGGTGATTGTAACTAACGGTAAAATAATATTATGACGTGTTCTTTATAATAGAGTAAGAAATATTTCACGAACTCTTGATGACGTGTTCAGACTTTAAAGTTGGTAATTCCAATAGAACATCACTATCACATGATATAAGACATATTAAAAACTTGATATATAATGAATGTTATTCATTCCTAAAAAAGGACTAATTTTTTTTTTTTAAATGTAGAATATGTAGTTTTCTTCTCTCTTATTCTTTCATGATCATTCAGTTTGAGACTAAAGCAATCATACGTATCAATAGATACTAATCTGACCGATAACACGTATAATTATTCTTTTATTTGCACTATAAAAAAGAATTGAAAACATAAGATGTAGCTAGTATTTTTCTGTTAATAAGTTAATCCAATTTCATTATGCTCATTGTGATTATTGATTGGAATCCTATATCAGTGCTAGTATTCAATTATTTTATGTGCCATAAAATTTTTTCAAATGTATTATAGCAAAATCAAATCTAAGCATATAAAAAACAAATTAACGTTTGAAAAAATACACTAAAAAAACACTCAAAGACACCCACAAATAACATTAAAAATAAAACACATACGAAATTAATATATTATGTGGTCAATTAAATTTGTTATACGTGAAAGAAACACACTATAAATAATTAAACCTCCGATAAACTCTCACGCATTTCATTCTCAACTTCCACAACTGCATTTCTCCCTCTTTCTCTCTCTCTGTTCGCTACTCAACAGAGCTTCGTTTCTTCAGTACTTCCATTCGAATCTCATCACTAGTATCACAAATGAAGCTCAAATCCTTCAAACTCAAGCCAAAGGAAGAGCAACAGCCGCGTATCATCAAGAAGCAGAGGACCAAAACATCTCGCCGCCTCTGCTCTCAGATATCTCCGGTCCTCATCTCCGATTTGATTCATCATTTTCCACAGAAGAGCGACGGTTTGCCTTCTTTGCAAGGAGATGAAGTATCCTGCAACTCTAGCAGAGTTGTCATCGAATCCAGCTCCAGGAAGAGGAAATTGAGTGAATCGGATGTAAAACAGAGGAATGAGGATTTGCAATTGCCAAGGATCACGAGATCTTACAGCAAGCTGAAGAAAAATGAGGCGAAACAGACTGAGGTTGAATTGAGTGAGTCATCTTGTGTGGAGTCTAATTTTGGATTTGATTGTGCTGTTTCTGGAAATAGAAGTGCGAAGTTGAAAAAGAGAATAGAAAATCTGAAAGATAATGAGCTGAAAGGAGCTTCAGTATCGGTTAATGAATCGGAGATTTCTTCTGTTGACCGATCTGTGTTCTCCGATTCTCGAGGTTTGGAGAAAGTGCCAGCAGAGAGTATTGACGAAGACGTTTCTATTGCTTCCGTTGTGGATTCATGCTTCTCGCACAGACAGGACAAGGAAGGGGAGAAGAGAGCAAATCGAGTAGAGTTCTTTGAGATTTTGAAAAATAACGCTGTCTCCGTTGATGAGTCTGTAGTGGAGCCAAAACAGAGCAGCTTGAGAATCGAAGCAGATCTCTCCTGTGCGGAGCATTTTTCCTTCGATGATGCTGTTTCGGAAAATTCTTCTAGTCCTGGTACGGAATTATCGGAGTGGCAATCGGAATTGTTTGCCGACTGCTCGTCCGAACTCGAGT